>JBBBDQ010002151.1:207500-377500 GCA_037127315.1 Ascarosepion bandense
TAAACCCACTAAGATGCAAAGGGTTACTGAGTGTGAAAGAAATAGGGAGGTCAACAGACAGAATATGAAGATAGACATTGAATTTAATATCTTCAAGATTGTAGTTAAATCCTGTTCTACCATCCATTTGCATATGTCTGTCAGGTAGGTTGTGGGCTGTTTTTCCTCTGTCCTTTTTGCCTTTGAATCTGTCTTGTGAGTATCAAATTTTTCAAACCCACTTCATTGTGCTCTAGAAGTTACAATTGCCCTCAGCAAAAAGTTCAGTGCTCTTTTCTTTGTAATTAATTTTTGCCATAGATTTTCTTGTCATTTTATGAGAAGTTTTGAAGAAAAAAGAGTGGCAATGAAACAGAAGTTTTGTTTACACTATAAAGCCTCCCATTATAAAATATTATGGTGATTACATTAAAACCTAGAATTAGAACTAGAGCTGAGAAATTTATTATAAAGATTTCTACAGTAATTTTTTATCAACACAAATAATTTGGTCTAATTTAGTCAATTATTGTTGAAATTGCAACTAAATGAAATGTGTCAGAAGTAAATTGCCCCTACAGTGATTAACAATCATTTCTGATCTCCTGAAAATACTAAATGTTTTTAAATGTGTTAATATACACTTGCATCACTATACATACATATATATATATACAGTGGGGAAAATAAGTGTTGGACACATCCCATTATTCTTTATTTAACACATTTTTTATGCAGCGAATAACGCGAAAATTTAACAAGAAATAGTTACTCATTTAACAATAACAAATAACTTTAGAAATTGGAACATTTTAATGCATAACAAAAATTATATAATAAAAACGAGAATAGCCTGGAAAAAAAGTGTTGGACACACTAACACAATTTCATCTAATATTTAGTTGAAAACCCCTTATTGGCTATTACAGTTTCGAGGCGTTTTCTATACGACAAAACTAATTTGTGACAACGATTAGGCGAGATTTTGGCCCACTCTTCAACACATACTTTCTTCAAATCCTGAATATTACGTGGATCTCGCTGGTGGACCATGATTTTGAGCTCTCTCCATAGATTTTCTATAGGATTTAAGTCTGGGGACTGACTGGGCCACTTAAGAACATCTATTTTGTTCTGCACGAACCAATCGGAGGTTATTTTAGCAGTATGTTTGGGATCATTATCTTGTTGAAAGATCCATCCCTGTCGCATACCTAACGCATTGGAAGCAGGCAAGAGATTATTTTCAAGAATTTCCCGATATTTGGCTGCATTCATCTTTCCATCTATAATATGAAGTGACCCAGTACCATTTGAAGAGAAGCATCCCCAGAGCATGACATTTCCACCACCAAACTTTACAGTGGGGAGGGTGTTCTTGGGATCGTGCGCTGTGCCATCTCTTCTCCATACTCGACGTATAGAGTTAATGTCGAAAAGTTCAATTTTCGTCTCATCGGACCAGATCACATTATTCCAGTAATCATCTGTTTTCAATAAGTGGCTTCTTGCAAACTCCAGACGAGCATTAACATGACATTTTTTTAGTAATGGTGTCTTTCGAGGTGTACGCGATTTAAGACCGTTGCGTCGGAGTACATTACTAATCGTTGGTTTCGTTACTACTATCCCTGCTTTTTCCAAATCTTTCTGAAGTTCGCCTCGTGTTGTTCTCGGTTGCTGCTGAACTTTTCGTACAATCTTCCTTACTGCTCGATCCAACATCTTGCGAGGAGCTCCGGTGCGCGGACAGTTCACGGTTGAGTCATGCACCTTCCATTTCCTAATAAGGTTTCCTATGGTGCTTACAGGGATTTTGAATTGAGCAGATATACGCCGATAACCAATTCCATTCTTGTGCTCGGCAATAATCTTATCACGGACGACTTGAGAGAGTTCTTTACGTTTACTCATCCTGAGAACCTTCACGCGTGATGGCTTACTGGTGACTAACGTGTTCCAATACTTTCCAACGACGTATAGTTGGTTGTGCTGAAAGAAAAGAGAATTCTTTAACTTCCGCTTGTACCTTCCAGAAGTGAATTACTTCCCTTGACTTTTTCTTTCCTTCTTTCTTTATTCCTTCTAACTAAGCTGCAGATTCGCGGCGTCTTATACCTTGCTTAATTCTTAGTTAAATAAAGCTTATCTTAAGCTACCTCTGTATCTGTCTTTTTATTACAATGGTCTACAACAATCGAGACACTTCTAAAACGTATAATAGTGTCGGCAAATTAAAATGCAAATAACAATTTCCAGCATTATTTATAAAAAATAATAATAAAATATAATTTAAAACAATGTGTCCAACACTTTTTTTCCAGGCTATTCTCGTTTTTATTATATAATTTTTGTTATGCATTAAAATGTTCCAATTTCTAAAGTTATTTGTTATTGTTAAATGAGTAACTATTTCTTGTTAAATTTTCGCGTTATTCGCTGCATAAAAAATGTGTTAAATAAAGAATAATGGGATGTGTCCAACACTTATTTTCCCCACTGTATATATATATAAAGCAGTAATAGATCCAAGAAAAAGATTTGGTAAATAATCCCAATAGATCCTAGTAATATTAGTTTAAATGTTAAAACTGATTCAACAGAGAGCGCAATGCAAATTTAATTTACAGAGGAAATATCTATTCCATGTACAAATTCAATATATCATATTTGGAGGTTACTCAGAGCTGAACAAACAGGTTTTTAAGTGTCTATTGAAATGGCCATCCTCCATATGTAATATATTAAATTTATATATGGAATATATATATATATATATATATATATTACAGAAAAGTGAAAGAACATGTAAATTAAAAACCCACTGTTCAAGCATTTACTTTTATAAAGGGTGCTCAATACAGAGTAGAACTTTATATTGTAATTTTGTTATTACAATGGTTTATAAAAGCATTATATCACTACACAAAAATGTTCATATTTCAGAACAAAACTGTTCCTCTTCAGGTGATATGTTAAATGATTTATTTTTGAAAATATAAGATGAATTTCTGGTTATTCGGAAAACTACCACTCCCTAATTTTCCAAATAACCAAAAAATCATCTTATACTTTCAAAAATAAATCATTTTCACCATTTATTTTAACATATCACCTGAAGAGGAACAGTTTTGTTATGAAACATGAAAATTTTCGTGTAGTGATATTATGCTTTTATAAACCATTGTAATAACAAAATTATATTATATATATATATATATATATATATATATATATTACAACCTTTCTGTCTCTTTAGGCATTATATATTAACTGATCATCCAACACTTTTTTTGAACACATAACAGAAACTTTAAAAGCTTGAAAAGATCAAATTCCTCATTGGTACCTCAACTGCATGAATTTAGTAGTAGCCAATCTAGTAGTATACATGAAGTATACTACTAGATTGGCTATTAGGTAACATTATTTTACTGTTGAAATAGCTAGATGTAACTAAGTTTTATTCTAATATTTTCTTTTCTTGCACTTCTCACCTGTGGAATTCTCTTCCAGTTTCTTTCTTCTCTGCCACCTACAATCTTCAACAATGTGAATGCAACATCAGTTACATTTTTATGCCTTCCTGTGTCCTGTTCTTTTAGTGTCATTTCTCCTCACTGAAGTATTCTAATATCATGCATTCTCAGTAAACTCTTGAATCTTAGTGGCATTATTATCTTACTTGTGATGAAATGATAAAAAAAAAATATGTTTGTTTAATATGGTCTGAATTTCATAACAGAGAAACAATTCTACTTAATAGTACCTGGGTTTTATAATTTTGAAAAAATTCTATTTAATATTGCCTGAATTTCATAACAGTGAAAACAATGCTACTTAATAGTGTCTGGGTTTTATAATATTGAAATAATTCTGCTTAATATTGCCTGAATTTCATAACAGTGAAAACTATTCTACTTAATAGTGCCTGGGTTTTATATTATTGAAACAATTCTGCTTAATATTGTCTGAATTTCATAACAGTGAAAACTATTCTACTTAATAGTGCTTGGGTTTTATAATATTGAAATAATTCTGCTTAATATTGCCTGAATTTCATAACAGTGAAAACTATTCTACTTAATAGTGCTTGGGTTTTATAATATTGAAATAATTCTGCTTAATATTGCCTGAATTTCATAACAGTGAAAACTATTCTACTTAATAGTGCTTGGGTTTTATAATATTGAAATAATTCTGCTTAATATTGCCTGAATTTCATAACAGTGAAAACTATTCTACTTAATAGTGCTTGGGTTTTATATTATTGAAACAATTCTGCTTAATATTGCCTGAATTTCATAACAGTGAAAACTATTCTACTTAATAGTGCTTGGGTTTTATAATATTGAAATAATTCTGCTTAATATTGCCTGAATTTCATAACAGTGAAAACTATTCTACTTAATAGTGCTTGGGTTTTAAAATATTGAAATAATTCTGCTTAATATTGCCTGAATTTCATAACAGTGAAAACTATTCTACTTAATAGTGCTTGGGTTTTATAATATTGAAATAATTCTGCTTAATATTGCCTGAATTTCATAACAGTGAAAACTATTCTACTTAATAGTGCTTGGGTTTTAAAATATTGAAATAATTCTGCTTAATATTGCCTGAATTTCATAACAGTGAAAACTATTCTACTTAATAGTGCTTGGGTTTTATAATATTGAAATAATTCTGCTTAATATTGCCTGAATTTCATAACAGTGAAAACTATTCTACTTAATAGTGCTTGGGTTTTAAAATATTGAAATAATTCTGTTTAATATTGCCTGAATTTCATAACAGTGAAAACTATTCTACTTAATAGTGCTTGGGTTTTATAATATTGAAATAATTCTGCTTAATATTGCCTGAATTTCATAACAGTGAAAACTATTCTACTTAATAGTGCTTGGGTTTTATAATATTGAAATAATTCTGCTTAATATTGCCTGAATTTCATAACAGTGAAAACTATTCTACTTAATAGTGCTTGGGTTTTATAATATTGAAATAATTCTGCTTAATATTTCCTGAATTTCATAAAATCCATGCACAGAAAATAAGGCAAAATTCTATTAAGACATATACCAATAAAAAGTTTCATTATATGTTTATATGTATAAATGTTGCTTGCACCAAATTAAGATTGCCTGTCATTGAGTACAAAAGAACATAGCCTCATTTTATTGGTTGTCTGATTAATTTATTTTTATTTTATTCATTTACAATGTTAATACATTGGTAGGCTATCCTCTATTTTGTGTGGCTGTCTGCTACATTCAAATGTCGACAACTCAAAAATGGAAGTAGTGTAAATCCCACTGTAACCAGATGAGTACTTCTCATGGGAATATTTTCAAATTCAAAGGAAGTTCCAGCATGATTAACGTTATTGCACTCATCTAAGTGCATCAGTGAGACTGTTGGTCATTCATTACTCATTTTTCACTTACATGCCCCCCCCCCACACACACACACATACACACATTTCAGGGTGTGATGGATGAATTGTTGGCATTTTATATTTTTAATTTTGTGCATGTGTGCTGTTTGATTTTGATTTTGTCGACTGCGCAGTAGAGTAGAGTCAGTTGGGCTCCTGTGAAAAAATGTGCTCAATGACACAATTCACTCTATCATAAATTTAGAAATAGCATGCTTTACTGCTTGGCATTTGCACTGGAAGCTCTAATACAAACATTTCTGAGCATTTGGGTGTCAATCTGAGGACAGTGCAGAGGATTTGGAAAGAGTTGGATGATATATCAAGTTAACATCATGATGTTTTGAGTGATTACTAATGATGGTGATGTTATGCATTTATTTATCTTCTGAAAGGGTCTCAGATTCAACATAGAACTCTACATCAAGTGCCTTGAGGAGGTAGTGCTGCTCTGGGTCAAGAAGATGGCAGCAGAAAGAACCTATGTTTGGCAACAGGGCTCTGCACCATGCCAGCCATGCAAAAGAACCCAGTCATAGCTGTCAGACAATTTCTGTGACCACATCAACCCTTTACATCTGGCCACCTAACTCTCCAGATTGCAACCTTCTTAATTATTATGCATGAGTCACAATTAAGTGAGAGACAGACAAAATTTCTTTTAACACCAAAGATGAACTGAAAACAAGGATTATGGCAGCATTCACCAAATTAAACAAGAAGAAAGTCCAGAATATATTCAGGAGTTTTCAAAGTTGTTTAGAGGCTGTGGTTGAAGCCAATGGTAACTTTATCAAATATGACTTCTGTCGTTGTATAGTATTTTTGATACACTTTATATATATATATATATATATATATATATATATAAAGTATGCAAAAAATGCCAAAAAAAATCATCTTTGCTATATATATGCATCGTTCATTCAATAATGAATTAGAGTACTCTAGCTATTGGTCGTGTTTATATGCGCTAAAAAGCCTGCCTTCTTCTACCGGACGCTCATGGCCTAGGGGTAGAATCGCCGAGTGATGCCGATTCAGTTGGGTTTCAATCCTGGGTTAGGAAGCGATCAGAGTCTAAGCCGTACTGATGAGCTGTGATACAGCAAAACAAATCTGTCTGCAGATGACTATATATATATATATATATATAGCAAAGATGATTTTTTTTTGCATCAACATAAAACATTGCCATGTGATGATAAGAAGAATCAACCTGCACCTGCTATTTGGTGACTGTTATCATCACATAGCAATGTTTTATGTCAATGCAAAAAAAATCATCTTTACTCTCAACACTTTTCCTCTTGATATCTCTCCCAAACCTCACTCCACCATCCACCTGCTCAAGTCTATCGACTATGTCTCATACTGATTTCCCTCTATCCGTCCTGTGAGTATTAGATTCTTCAAGCCCTCCTTTCTCATTACGTATCCCAGAAGCTTCAGTTGTTTCTTCCTGATGTTAAGTATAAGTTTCCTTTTCATTTGCATTTTCTCCAAAACCTTGATGCTGCTTACATGCTCGGTCCATGATATCCTCAGCATCTATCTGTAGAACTACATTTTTGTTGTTTTGAGTCTCTCCTTCATCTTTGAGGAGATTGTCTAACATTCACCGTTATGAGAACAAATATCACATTACAGTCCCTTCTCTAGCGCATCAATAAAATTATTGGAATCAAAACAACAAACATGAGGATAAAGGTTGAAGTAAGAAAGAGAGAGAGACTGCTTTGAAGTTTTTGGTTTTTCCAGGAAGAAAGAGGAATCTGGTAAATTATAGGTCATAGCTTAGTGGTAGAATATCAGTTTGTGAAGAAATGATAGAATAAGTCTTGGAACAAAACCTAAGAAATTACCTTTCTCTCTTTCCTCTTAATATCACACTTCTCTTATCAAAGACTTTTCTCATTTTGTTTAACTTTTGTATTTTCTCTGTTTTTATTTTAGCAAATTTTTTTTCTCTTCAATTCTCATCTTTGTCTCTTCTACAGTTACTGTAACTACCCTCCCCTTTTTCTTTGTCTTCCTCTCTCCACATTCCTCTGTCATCCTTGAATTTCCTCTTAACATTTGCCTCCTTATTCATCCCCCTCTTCTCACTTCTCTCAGGGCAAAAATACCTAATCAAGACTTTCCAATCCTTTTGAAGACACTTCAAACTTGCTTGCTGTCTTTACAGTACCAATTAGCCCAGTTGTTCCTGGGGGTGGAAGATGTGGTCTTTAAGCAGCCTTTTATGGGTCCTACAGTAAGATCAGAGGGTTAATTTTGCATGTTAACAGACATTAGAGACATGTATACAAGTCAAAAAATGTAAAAAAGAAAAATAACAAGGGCTGGGTTTGGCTACTTTTGTATTCATGGATTTAACATTGAGGAAGGAAGAGTCCTGTTGACATATTACCAGATGCTCCCTGGAAAAATGAAGAAACACATTCTTTTTTAACAAAGAGCAGACACATAGGAGAAAAATATGCTGGTTGGGGCATAATGGAGGAAGAGAGAGAGAGAGAGAGAGAGAGAGAGAGAGAGAGAGAGAAAGAGATTGCTTTTCAAGTCTTTGGTTTTACAAGGAAGAAAGAGGAGCAATGTCAATTATATGTCATAGTTTAGTGGTAGATTATCAGTTTGCAAGTACTGATGTTGCTTAACTTCAGTGATCATACGAGTACCAGTTTTTCAACATAATATGACCATAAACGAGAGATAGGTATTTATTAATATAGAATTGGTGAAAATTAATTTTTATCAATTATGAATTTACAATTCATAAATTGTTTCTAAATATATATTTATATTAGGTATTTATAAACTCTGTGCTAATATTAGGTTGTCGCACATGAAATGGCACATTTTATGGTTAGTTTTTGATCCAGACATCTAATGAGGTAACCTCTTTAGTATATAAAAAATCTTGACTTATTCCTGGCTCTTTTTCTTTCAACATATTCTTACTCATGAACCTACTGAAAATCATTACAATAAAACAATGTTACGTACTGAATCATTACAAACTGAGAAAAAAGAACCATTTTTGTATCTAATCATTACATGTGATGAGAAATGGAAATTCTTTGACAATAATAAGAGAGTAGACCAGTGGTTAGATGCAAGGGAATCACCAAAACAATGCCCAACACCTTCACTGCACACTAAAAAGTTCATTGTTACTGTATGGTGGTATTTCAAAGGGGTTATTAATGAATACTTCTTGCTTCAAGGGAAAACAATAACATCAACCGTATTGTGGAGAAATTGAGCATATGCCCCCAAAATTGAAAAACAAGCATACCAGACTGGTGAATAGGGATGGTCCAATTTTGCTGCATGGTCACATGCTTCTCTTAAAATCCAGGTTTGTATGATCCTAAAATGTATTTATAGGTGTGATTACATATGAACATTACTTTTGATCTTTCAGTTAGACCTAATCTAAATCCAGATGTAAACAAACTTATAGATACATCTTAGACTCATACAAACCTTGATGAAAGTGTTTCAAGAGCATTAAGTAACTCCTCCCTAACTTTGAAAGTTTTTGGTTGTTTTATAAATTTCAGTTGCGCATTAGTAAAAATCCCTGTCGTACATTTGAAAAATGTTAGAAAATCAGTTATTATAAATTGTCTGAAGATACCGAAAGGTTGAAACCTAGATTGCAGAAATAATGCATTTTCAAGTGAAAAACATATATGTCTCCATGTTGATGCCCACAGCTTTTGTATCATGTTTTATGATGTCATGATACCGCAGTTGTGGCCGCCTTGTGGATCTTTTCCAGAGGCCAGCTCTCCATACAGGAGGTCTTTTGAAATGTGATCATCTGACAGGGACATGGCCTAGCCAGCAGAGTTTACACAGTTTAAGGAGTGTGAACATGGTAGGCAGACCTGTGTGAGACAGGACCTCAGTGTTGGGCACCTTGTCTTGCCATGAGATTCCCAATATATGTCGGGTACTTCTCATGTGAAAGATGTTCAGAAGGGAGTTGTGGGAGAACATAGAAGTCAACCGGTTCAAATGGAGAGGAACCCTGGCCCAGCAACTCAAATCAAGGAAGGAGCGACTAAAACAAGTTGCCATGAAGAGGCGGGTTTGCAGAAAGCAAAATGACAGCTCCGACAGACCAGAAACAAAACATAAATTCAGCCTCTGCAACAAAGACTGTGACTTCCGCATAGGTTTCTACAGTCACAGACACCAATGCTCCAGCTAAGCAGACAACTAGGATGCTACGCATAGTCAATCTTGACTGAAGGAAGCCTACTACTATATATATATAGCTCAGAGGTAGAATCACCGACTGATGCCAATTCAGTTGGGTTTCAATTCTGGGTAAAAGCAACCGGATGTCTAACCTTACTGATGAGCTGTGATACGGCAAAACAGATCTATCTGTGGATGATTATTTATGCTCTCACACCCTGATTGAGCACTCTGGAAAAAAGGTAGACTTTGAAAAAACAGTAGCTACTCTAGCATCTACGCATTGCTCATTCAGTAATGAATTAGAGCACTCTAACTACTAGCATATGATACATCATACGCTAAAAAGTTTGCCTCCTTCTACTGAGTGGCCATAGCTTAGAGGTAGAATTGCCGACTGACGCCAATTTGGTCGGGTTTCAATTCTGGGTAAAAGCAATCGGATGTCTAACTGTACTGATGAGTTGTGATACAGTGAAACAGATCTGTCTGCAGATGACTATATATATATATATATATATATATATATATATATATATATATATGCAATAATATATACAGGGTGTCCATAAATTTGTATTTGTGAAAGAAATAATCTGTAAAAAATGTTATAAAGTTTAATACACCCAGTTTTAAGTATAGTTATTGAATAATTCTTTACCACAAAATTTGCAACAATATTTAGATAAGTAAAAAAAATATGAACTGCAAAATCGTATTACCCTTTTATTGCTACTGATTTGGAAACTTAAATAAGATTTCAATAAAACCTTAAAAATACAGATTTACTTCTTTCTAATTCTTTTTACAAATTATTTTTATCGCAAATACAAATAAAGTTATAAAGTTTTTAAAGTGCACATGAACTTTACAGACACCCTGTGTATACACATACTTATTAGAATCAACAGAAAAACTTAAAAATTTTGTTTATACCAGAACTCAATGTTTGATATCTTATATCTTATATATTATATTATATAATATATATATCTTATATATTATATTATATCTTATATCTTATATATTATATTATATATATCTTATATATTATATTATATATTATATCTTATATATTATATTATATCTTATATCTTATATATTATATTATATATTATATCTTATATCTTATATATTATATTATATGTTATATCTTATATCTTATATATTATATTATATATTATATCTTATATCTTATATATTATATTATATATTATATCTTATATATTATATTATATATGATATCTTATATCTTATATATTATATTATATAATATATATATCTTATATATTATATTATATATTATATCTTATATCTTATATATTATATTATATATTATATATTATATCTTATATCTTATATATTATATTATATATTATATCTTATATCTTATATATTGTATTATATATTATATATTATATCTTATATCTTATATATTATATTATATATTATATCTTATATATTATATTATATAATATATATATCTTATATATTATATTATATATTATATCTTATATCTTATATATTATATTATATAATATATATATCTTATATATTATATTATATATTATATCTTATATATTATATTATATAATATATATATCTTATATATTATATTATATATTATATCTTATATCTTATATATTATATTATATAATATATATATCTTATATATTATATAATATATCTTATATCTTATATATTGATTGTGTTGAAATCCATTAATTATCCCTTCTTCCATTTATTCATAATATATTTTGCCTTTTACAAAGATTAGAATTGAAATTTAGAGAATATGACTTTTTTTCTTATCTACCACCCCTGGGGATGTGTGTTGTGGTGCATTGGATATCGGCTCAGAACGAGAAATCGGGGAGCCAAGTTTGAATTCCAACTGAATTCATTGCATTCACTTGTGCACAAATACCCTTGGGAAAGGTATTAATCCACCTATTCCTTCCTGTTATTGGTTAAATAACAGGACAGATTGGGTTCTTTGGTTGGCAACCAGTCTACCGCAGAAAGCAATGGCAACCTACTGCGGGATAATCTTCTGCCCAGTCAGTCATGTCTCTTTCGAGACATGATCGCTCAAGCGTGTATCACGTATGGCACTTAAATAACTGACTGACCAACCTTGACCCAATGGACAAACATCTACTACCAAAGAAATATTACTATTATTTTCTTTTCTTTTTGACCTTTCCTGATCAACATTTCTCACTCCATCCTTTATTAACTTTTACTTCAGATATAAGAATTTTCTTCATTCTACAGTTGACTGGGATTGATAATGCATGTCTTGAATTGACATGCTGAAATAGCTATCCCCCTAAATGTGATCTGAATATACAGATGAAATATCATTACATACATGTCTCATCAGGTACCTAATGAGACATTGTTCTTTTAATATCGAAACAAAATGTACAATTTTGTAGCAGTTTGTAGTTTGCACACGTTCCAACGTAATAATTATTAATAAATATTCATTGCTATATTTTTATATAGAGCACTGTTTTAAATTAATGTTTTGAATGTTATAATTATTTTCTTCATTCTTATTCATTTGCATATATATATAGTGGTGTTCTGATAATTTTGAAATATGTATTTACTAATGGGCTTGCACTAAGAGTTATTGTTTGCAAATTTAGTTTGATATTGTTTTAATATAAGGTACCAAAAAGAATAAAAGATAGATGTGAATAGACCTAAATACATACACAGATAGATACGAGCAGACCAAGATATAAATTGATAGAGAGGTGCAGACAAATAGATAGATATGAACGTAGATAGATAGATAGATAGATAGATAGATAGATAGATAGATAGCTATAAACTACTACAAGCAAAGATAATTAAAAAGAACAGATTCATGTATTAAATGTGTGTGTATATATATATATATATATATGTGTGTGTGTGTGTGTGTGTGTGTGTGTGTGTGTGTATGTGTATGTGTGTGTATTTGTGTATATATGTATATAAATGCTTCCATATGTATGTGTCTTCATGGGTTTTGTACATAAATTAGCCACAATAAAATGTCAAATACTGAAAATAACAAAAATGGTGTGGACACAAATAAACCAGATAACCTTTATCTCATTATAAATATTAGAACTTGTTAATTTATTCTTAGAGCATGGAATAATACACAAGAAATCCCTAAAAATATTTTTCAACCAGAGAACAGCTTCCAAAACACAAATTTTCATCTTCAAAATACTAAATATCCTGCCTGTGCTCCTAAATCAGGAATTTATTAAAGAACAGGTTTCTTAGGATGGAGCCAGGATAAAGCACACCTGTTCTATTTGGCTTGATTAAAATGTTGCAGATGGAAGGCAAAATACCTTGGAGAGGAAGGAATGTTGTTGAAAAATATTTAGTCTTGGATACCAAAAATATTTCACTTCTCTTTGCCTGTGGCATGGTTCTGTTGACAAAATATTGATGTTTATTGAAAATATATCGATGGTATAGATATCAAGAAAGCCATGCATCTGTAAAAGTAATTCTAATTACCTATATGTAGACAAATGTCTGATGCTTCATATATATATATTCTTATTTTTTTGCATCATATTCTTGGCCTTGTGCCAGATTTAGTTTTAGTAAGTATACATTGTTGGGTCAGTTAGAAATCAAAAGGTGGAATGGTTTATGGATAAAAACAAAAAGAAAAAGACAGAATAGTAATCAAGATAGAAGAATGAAATAATAAGATGTCTTTGAAGCGTTCGAGTGCTGTTCTAAAAACGTATTGAGATCATCAAGTAAAAGTTTGAAAGCTTGGCCAATTAATGGGCTGTAAACAGGTTCTGGTTTGGACATGTCTCCCATCTTTAAAGCAACAAGGAACCAATTTATAGATGCTTCCATCAAGAGAAACCAAAGAAAAGCAAAAGATGGAATGGCATCTAAAAGGAGAAATCAAGATAAAAACTGTATACCTTATATATATATATATATATATATATAGAGAGAGAGAGAGAGAGATAGATAGATAGATAGATAGATAGATAGATATGTCATGTGTTTGCATCTGTTCACACACAAACATGCAAACATATATATATATATATATATAAAAGAGTGAGGAATATATATATATATATATATATATATATGTGTGTGTGTGTGTGTGTGTGTGTGTGTGTGTGTGTGTGTGTGTCTATATATATATATATATATATATATATATATATATATATATATGTCTATATATTGAATTACAGTCAAGTTCACTGCATTCACTTAAGTGCAAATACCTTTAGGAAAGGTATGAATTCATCTCTTCTATAAGAAAATAACTAGTCTAGAGACTTGATTGGTAACCAGTCAAGGAGAAGGAGATTGTTTGAAGACTTTGTGAAACACTATGTACACCAGTTCTCTGTATTCATTTCTTCTGATAAGTAGAATCAGTTCTGTAAAAACTGTCATCATTTAATAAAATTATATGTTATTTTATTGTTTTTTTATAATCATTTCACCCCAAGCAAGGTAGAACCACCACTGATGCACAGGGAGTTACAGTGAGAGAAAAAAACAAGGTACGGGGGATGTTGAAGAAAGGATAACAGAAGGATGGGAATCAAGGAGATAGAAGATGGCAACTGACATTGCAGTTAAACTTTTTGAGATTGTAGCTATCAGGGAAGTAAACAAATGAAAGTGAGTTTCAAGAGTAAAAACTGTCAAGGTAGAAATGTCAGATACATTTAACTATTTTGATGGTAAAAGGGTGGAACCTTGATACCAATCTAGTCAGTCAGTTAAGTGCCATACGTGATACACGCTTGGTCGATCATGTCTCGAAAGAGACATGACTGACTGGGCAGAAGATTATCCCGCAGTAGGTTGCCATTGCTTTCTGCGGTAGACTGGTTGCCGACCAAGGCTATAGAACCCAATCTGTCCTGCTATTTAACCCATAACTGGAAGGAAGAGACGGATTAATACCTTTCCCAAGGGTATTTGCACATAAGTGAATACAATGGATTCAACTGGAATTCGAACGCAGCTCCACGCTTTCTCGTTTCGAGCCGATATCCACTGTACCACAATGCACCAATCTAGTAGCATGCATAAATACATGTGACCAGAAAACCAGAGAAAAAGCTTATCAGAGCAGTTGCCATGAAAATACTTGTAGAAAAGACAGAGGGAAGCCATATCACATTGGTGAGAAAGTGACTGAAGTCAAGATGCCAAGTCATGATTGAGTATAATTTACACTTTTTGTGACTAATAGTGTCTAAGGCTACTCTTTTTGTTTTATGAATTTCCATCTGATTTTGATGGGGATAAAGTATTCATTGTAGAAATTTGGATTTATAATAAGACTAGCAGTATAGCCCGGCGATGCTCGAGTGTAATGAAAGCTTTAAAACTAATCCATGGCCTTGGAGCTCAGACTCTTTGGACGTTGACATGAAAGACTAAAAAGTAGTAGTTGTTTCCAGTTAAAGCGAAACCGTAGACTGAAAGAAAAATGAATGGATGTAAATCAAATTTTGATTTCCTGGTATTGATATCAAATAAGTTTTTTCATCATAAACTGAATTTTGAAGGCTAAATAAGTCCTCTGAGTAAATGGTATCATGGCTGAGACTAAGTACTACAATTATACCTACTTAAGAGCCAAACCCAAAGCAAAAGCTAAAATAAAAGGGCTGAAAAAAATACAGGCATACAAGCAGATAAACAGACACACACATGCAAACATCCTGCCTTCTATATATATAAAGTATTGATTTTCTGCGCAATTGTAAGAACTGTAACCTTGAAATTTCTGAATATCGTTTCTTATGTCTTTGTCTACGAGTGTATCAAATTTAATTAAAATCGGACCACTTCTTCTATAACCCAATTTTTTCGATTATCAATTTTCGATATTTATCGGGGGTACCTCGACACAAAACCTTGCTAAGAACACTCGCAGATGTTTATAGTACAACTGTGTAAATTTTTAAGAAAATTGGTTCAGCCGTTTCGGAGTCTATAGGTAATGGATACACACACACACACACACAGACACACACACACACACACACACAGACAAATTTCCATTTATAAATAAGTTTAGATTATGGTTCACATTATATTTATTTTATTTGTTTATTTATTTGAAATTTGTTATATTTATTTTATTTATGTCTGTTTTAATTATCATTTAGGTGGCAAAATAAGTATTTATTTATGTGCCTATATTTATCCATTATTTCATTTTTCTTGTCTAAAAGTTTGTTTTAATTTTTGAAAGTTATTATTACTAGTTTTACCTCTAAATATAATTTGATTTTGTTTTCAAAAAACAACATAATTTATAAAAATTAATCTATGTTAAAAAATTAATCTGGATCAACATATTTAAGTAGATGTTTATTTTTATGCCTACAATTATCAATTCATTTCTTTTGTTTAATAAGGTAGGGTTGTTTAATGTTTTAAGATAACTAATTTTATAACAGGAAAGGAAATAGATATAATTTGGACATTACTGAAAAATTAGTTATCTTAAAACATTTAAATAACACGAGTCTATTAAACAAGAGAAATGAATTAATGATTATATTTATGCATAAAAATAAATATCTGATTAAATATGGTGATCCAGATTAATTTTTTGATATAGATAATATTTTTCTTATTATAGATTTTTTTAAAATATAAATTAATTTTTAATATAAAATTTCAGGGTTTGGGTGTTAATCTGAGGACAGTGAAGAGGATTCAGAAAAACGTTGGATGAGCTTTATGAAGATTACAAAGATATGACAACTCAGAAAACACATTCTGAGTGTTCTGATAAAAAGATCTCCCAGATTTGTTGATGAAGGCCTGAGAATCAACATAGAGGACTACATCAAGCACCTTGAGGAGGCATTACTGTCTGTAAATCATGAGATCTTCCCACCTAACAATCCAACCAGCAGAGGAAAACAACACCAGGAATGCTGTGGTTCAGGTGTCTGCCTTTGTTAAATTCCAAATAGCTACCACATAAATCAATCAATGAATGAGGTGCATAGGTGTCACATTTTGCTTTCTTCCATTCCTTAACTATTTCATTTCCTAATTGTAACATGTTTCCTGTAAAATGAAATGATTATCTATGGCATTTGATAATATATATATATATATATATATATATTGTCATCCGCAGCCAGATCTGTTTCGCTGCATCACAGCTCATCAGTACGGTTAGACTCCGACTGCTTTTTAATCCAGGATTGAAACCCGACTGAATTGGTGTCAGTCAGCGATTCTACCTCTGGGCTATGGGCGTTCGGTGGAAGAAGGCAGACCTTTTAGCGCATATATTATCATTATACATGCCGAATAGCCAGAGTGCTCTAATTCATTTTACTGAATGAGCAATGCGTACATGCCAGAGTAGCTACTGTTTTTCAAAGTCTACCATTCTTCCAGAGTGCTCAATCAGGGTGTGAGAGCGTAAATATTGTATATTTATATGTACAATATATATATATATATGTAGTGTATTGAGGCAGCAGATAATTTTCTAAACATATACTGTTAAATATAAGAGACAACAAATGTCTATTATGATTAATCATGAGTCGTTCTAAACATCATATTTTGGCTTTAATTTCAGTTGAAAATAAAGACAAAAATTCTCCAACATTTGGATAATTATTTATTGATTTTCTTCTAAGCTTTCGGCTCACATGAGCCATCTTCAGAGAGATTACAAGGACGTTAACACAAAACATCCACCATCAGGGATGATTTTATCTTGTGTTGACATAAAACTCCGCTAAGCAATGGCAACAATTACCAGAAATAGCAAACGCTGTTCGCAAATTTGTAATGCAGTTCTATGACTTCACACCACATGACAGCTTGAAATGATAACAGAACCATATATTTAGATGCAATGTAATGTGTTATGACCAGATTTAAACGTGATTTTATTAAGTGTGGGTTGTTTCGATTTCATGTAGATGGCCTCCAATATCTGAAGGTTCTTTTTACTGTGCATATGAGTGAGGATTATTGTATTGTTGACTAAAATCTGTCTGGTTATATATATATATAACGGATTCTCCTTTCAATGTATGAGGATCAGACAGCCTAATTGCTTTAGCTATGAAACCAAGGTAAACTCCAAGAAGACCCACACAAGCAATTTAATTAAAGTGGTGAAGGCTTGTGCAGAATCATCCACACTTTTTGGACTTATTAATACACTTAGTCATTGCATATAAATGCCACAGAAGAAGCAGACAATAGACCTCAGGCTTTCAGTTAACCCACAACAGGTTGCCACTACCTGCTGTGGTAGACTGGTTGCCAGCCAAGGCTACAGAACCCAATCTGTTCTGTTATTTACTCCATGACTGGAGAGAAGGGATGGGTTAATACCTTTCCCAAGGGAATTAGTGCGTAAGTGAATGCAGGGCATACAACTGGAATTTGAACTCAGCTCCCTGATTTCTCATTTCAAGCTGATAGTCACTGCACCACAATGCACATCCATCAAGAAACACTTACAGCACCTGGTATTCCCAAGTAGTCACCCATCTAAGTACTGATCAGGTTCAACGTTGTTTCACTTTGGTGATCAGACTAGAACCGGTGTATTCAACGTGATTTAACCATATATATATATATATATATATATATATATATATATATATGTGTCTGTGTCAATGTAGAAATTTTTAAACATGTAGAAGCATATGCGCATGCATTTATATATATATATATATATGTATGTATAAGTTGGTCTAAAAGTAGTTGGACAGTAAACAATGTAATTTATTTTGACATTACATAGACAATTATATTTACTAATATAATTATTACATTGGCAATTAAATTTAGTAATAAAATTTAAAATAATATAACACAGATATCATAGTTATAATAAACCCCATTGTAATAATGTAAACAATTCACAAACCTATTCCACCTACTGTCCAGCTAAATCTGGACCACTCTACTATATATATATATATATATATATATATATATATATATATCCTTAAGCGGAAGAAACTAAAGCTAAAAACAAATAAGATGATATCCTCACCCACTGACTGACCCAACAGACATAAAATAAATTCCATCACACCAATAATAACAAGAAATATAAAAAACAATTTTCTCTTATTATGAATTGGTCTCAAGAGATTACATTCCGGAAAGAAATTGTATCCATTGTCACTGAATGAATGTTCTCTTTAGAAATACTATTTTAAGGTAAGTGTGTGATGGCATAAGAAAGGCTGGGGGCTGTCTGTGGGTCAATAATAAGATTACTAACCATGGCAACTCAACCTTAACTGCTGTCTTAGCAAGCCCACCGACAGGTTTGGTGTAGGACTGCCCATGATTCAATTCTGAATCTAGATATAAGAATTGCTCTTCTATTTATTCTATATGTTTCTCTTTCCATTATTTCTTTTTAAATATTTCCTCATTTTTTTCATTCTTTCTTTTTATTTCTTTCTTGTATTCGTTCTCTTATTTTTTTTTTCTCTTATAAACTTTCTCAATAGCAGCAGAATGAAAGAAATATAATTCAAAGAAGAAACTTTTTCTCCTTCTGTGCCATTTATTCTTTATTCATTTTATTCTTTCACCAATTTCTTTCTATCCTGCCACTCTTTTTGTTCCCACTTTTTAGTTTTTCTTTATTTCATTTTCAGTCTGTTTTCTTTTTCCTTCTTTTTCAATTTTCTCTTTTAATTTTTTTTTTTATCTCCCTTTATTTTCCTTTCATTCTTTTTTTTTTTCTTTCATATCACATTCCATTCATTTTTCCATTCACTTTTAATACTTTTTTCCTTCAATTTCCCTTCCTTCATATATTCATTTGCTTTTATTAAATTTTCTCTCATTCTTCTTTTCTCTTTTTTTCTCCAATTCTTAAGTCTTTTTATTTTACCTTGCCTCCATTCTATCCTTCATGCTTCCTTTTTTCTTTTTTTCATTCCATTCTTCCTTCACTGCAGGAGTCTTGCAAGAATCTTTTGCTTCCCTATTGTTCCTAGACATGGCATCATTTCTTAATATATACAAAAGATATAGATTTTCTTCAAAGCACACCTATGGTGCTGCAGCCACCAAGGATTACAAACAGAAATTCCAACAATGGTAATGTCTGCAAATGCTCAAGATGTTGACATTAGGTTCAAGAATAATAATCATGTGTATTTTATCAATGTTAATATGGGGTTGATACACACCCCTAGTTACAAAATCCAAGTTGTATTATATTTAACAATCTGGCATTGAAAAAAAAAATGAATGACATGTTCAAAGGATATATTGCTGACATATAATTGAATGAAGTTGCATGAAGCAATACACATAAACTAGTTTACATGTATTACCTTCATTTAAAAAAAATTTACTTATTCAGTTAAATGAAAAACCATTCTTCATAATCGCTAATAAATAGGTTTAAAAGTTGTCTGATTCATAGATTATGTAGACATTTTTTATTCACTATGCCTATAAAAAATGCTTCTACGAATGCAAGAAAAATTTAATAAAAAGTTAAATTGCAATGCCTTGTCAGATGGTCAGCTATCTTCAATGTTACTTCTATATATATATATATAGATATTGTAATTGTGTTATTACAATGGTGTATAAAAGCATTATATCACTACACAAAAAATTTCGTGTCTCAGAACATTATTGTTCTTCTTCAGGTGATATTTTAAAAACAAATGGTGAAAATGATATATTTTAGAAAATATAAAATGAATTCATGTTTAATTTGAAATAATGATTGGTAACACAACTAGCCTACACCAAGCAAACAACAAAAGCAAACTACAGATTCTTGAGGCAATATTCATTAAAAAACTTAAGCCATCAATTAATAGAATCAACTATGAATACTGGAGTAATAAAAAATGTTTGTAAAAAGAACATTTTTTCCTGCTTTAACACAAGCATGTCCATGACAGTACAACATATAAAAAAAAATTCCATTTTGGATAATTGTCACATTCTAATAAATTCTAAGCAATTTCTCAATATTTGAAGCAGAAAAAAAATTAATCTTATTTTTAGCAACACAGTTTTGCAGTTATTTTTTGTTACCACAACTCACACCCCTAAAGATGATCTTGCAAGGAGATTGAAAGTACTTGGGTAAATTAAGAAATGAATGATAATAACATCTGTCAACATTATAGCTCATTTCTGACATCTCTCAATTATTATATGCGAAAGATTATCCATGAGTATGAATGGATTTTATTAAAAATAAATTAACACAATGTTTGCAATTTATTTAATCTGACATGTCTAAAAGAAAATTTGCTGCTTAAATACACACACACACACACACACACACACACACACACACACACACACACACACATATATATCTAAACTTATTTATAAATGGAACTTTGTGTGTGTGTGTGTGTGTGTGTGTGTCTGTTTGTGTGTGTTCGTAGCCTATAAACTCTGAAATGGCTGAACCAATTTTCTTGAAAATTTACACAGTTGTACTATAAGCGTTTGTGAGTGTTCTTAGCTAGGTTTTGTGTCGAGGAACCCCTGATAAATATCAAAAATTGATAATCGAAAAAATCAAGTTTTAGAAGGTGTGGTTTGATTTTAATCAAATTTGATACACTTATAAACAAAGACATAAGAAACAATATTCAGAAGTTTCAAGGTTGCAGTTCTTACAATAGTGCAGAAAATCGATAATATATATATATATATATATATATAAAAGGCAAGATGCTTGTGTTGTATCTGTTTATCTGCCTGTATATCTGTATTTTTTCAGCCATTTTATTTTAGTTTTTGCTTGGGTTTGGCTCTAAGTCACTATAATTGTAGTTCTTAGTCTCAGCCATGATACCATTTACTCAGAGGACTTATTTAACCTTCAAAATTCAGTTTATGATGAAAAAAACTTATTTGATATCGATATCAGGAAATCAAAATTTGACTTACATCCATTCATTTTTCTTTCAGTCTATGGTTTCGCTTTAACTGGAAACAACAGTTGCTTTTTAGTCTTTTGTGCCAATGTCCAAAGAGTCTGAGCTCCAGGACCATGAATTAGGGATTAGTTTTAAAGCTTTCATTACACCTGAGCAACACCGGGCTATACTGCTAGTATATATATATACTAAAAAGAAAACTTCTTTTAGCCAGTACATTTCATAGGCTGATAGACTTTATCATAACAAATGTAAAGATTTTGTTTTCCAACAAGTGTTCATAAACAAACCCAAAAATGCTGTTAAATTTTAAAATTTTGAAAAACTAAGAACACATCAGACTAACAGAAAAGTTTAGGCAAATTATGGAAGATGCTAAGTGACATAATTTAATGTTTAGCTCTATTCTCTACCAATTATTTTGGGAAAAATGTTTCATTTTCAAACAATTTAAAAATTTTTTTTTTTTATAGTAACTAAGAAATGATAAAGCATTTGAGCAATGATGAGGTTTTAGAAAGGATGGAAAGGAAAAGGAAATTAATTCTGAGCATCAGGAAAAGATAGCTGAATTACTTAGAACATGCAATGAGGAGGGAAGGCTTAGAGAATCTGATACTCACAGGTCAGATAGAGGGAAAGAGAGACAGGGGAAAGAAGTGGATAACATATTTGAAGGGCTTGAGCAGGTGGATGGCAGAGTGAGGTTTGGGTGGGGTAACAGGAGAAAGCCTGCTAAGAGCTACCAGGGATAGGGAGATGTGGAAGGCCATGATTGCCTATGTCCTGAAGGCACAAGAAATAAGTAACTGAGGTGCCTTGAAGCACCCAAATGGTAGCTGAAACCGTTACAAGATGTATGTACAAATTGACAACTGAACTCATTTCAAACTGAAAAGGGTATTAAACAAATCAAGATCAACATATAAATTTGTCGGTAGCTGGTTTTTGAAAATTATGTTTTGGATGTATTTTTTCATCTGTGTCTGAAAAAGACATTTTTGGTAAAAATGTATATACATGTGTATGCTGGGTAAGAGGTTAATAAACAAAATTAATTTTTTAAATAATTTAATTAATATTTATATTATTTTAATTTAGGGTTAATTTATGTATAACATATTTTAAATATAATCATAGAAGGTAATGAATTTAACCATTTTCTTTTAATTTTTTAAAACTTTTATTTAAAATCATTTTTAACCATTTATGTTGGCTTGGGAAAGTAGTATTTCTCTCAGAAAAGGAGATATTTGAAAAATTTGGGGTGCACATTTTTATTTTAATAAATTTCAATAGCAACTCTCTTAAGAATTTTCCATTCAAGTAAGTCATTAATAAGAGTGACTGCATTTGTAGTTGGTTTTATTTCTGTGCATAATTACTATGTTTGATAAATTGTTGTGTATAAGATCATTTTTTGTGTTTCCCTCAATGTTTCAGCTGGCGTGATGCATATTCATGAATGCTTTGAAGTTTTAAAATTTTGAAAATTTAATAACATATTTACTTTTGTTCATAAGTAACATAAAATAAGCAAAATAAAATCCTTACATTTGCGTTGATAAAAGGACAAAATGTATTGGTTAAGATAAGTTTTTGCTTTGTCTTTATTCATGCTGTCCTTTTAGAAATATACTTCTAGTTATATTTAAAATTATATGCATATATATATATATATATATATATATATATATATATATGGTATGGATATCAATAAATATATGCATGGGTATACAGGTAGGTACACGCACATATAAAAATATTTTTTTGGGCGTTAATGAAACAGTGTAATATAACAGATCTGTTAGGTATATACTTATGAAAATAAATACTGTCTTATGTCTATAGCACAGAAACAGATTTTCATGCACTATGCAATCATCAGATGCATATTATGAACCTGATAATTACATAATATATGAAACACTGATTCAAGCATAAGATGTAGGATGATATGTATATTTATTAATATATATATATATATATATATATATATATATAAAATCAAGATCACATGAGTGGGAAACTCAGGTTACAGCTAGGACCATCCTTTTGTAGGATTTGAAATTGTTAAGTGTTTTTTGCTCTGTCTAGGCAACTTAGACTTTGAACACTTTAAGTAAGTTTGCGTTTAGAGCTTTTATCTTTTTTTAAGCAATGTTGTTTTTCTTCGAGACATTATGAGTTATTTTAGATAATGGAAAGTTTTCCATTGATTTATTGGTTTGTTTTTCTTTGACATATATATATATATATATGTATGCATACACACACATACACGCACACATATGTATTATATATTTGGGCAGCAATCTCTCTTTTATGCAGGTTTCATTAAAAATGACAGACAAGATGTGATGGTTAAGTTTTTTACATAACTTTTCATGTGATCTTATGATTTCTTTCTTTTGGGAATATAAATTATATAAAAATTGTCCAAATGCTTTGTTTATCCGAGCGCTTTCAGCTATACTTGTAGCCATTTTCGAAGAGTAATGTTATTTTACATGTAACAGAATGTAAGTGGTATTATGTATAATGTAGAATAGTGGTATGTGTTATGTACCAAACATGGTAAGCATGTTCTTAGCATGTTCAGAACTGATGTTATTGAATTATTATTATTATTATATATATATATATATATATATATATATATATATATATATCAAATGAAAAGTAATTCAAATGTAAGTATATGTATGTCTGTGTGTGCATGTGTATGAATATACATATATATATATATATATATATATATAAAATAAAAAGTAATTCAAATGTAAGTATGTTGGTGTGTGACTGTGTATGAATAAGTGTGTGTAGTATACTATATGATCACAATTAGAAGCCATTTCTGTTTTTCTTTGTTTTTAAGCAATAATAAAAACTTTCTCTGCTATCTTTAAAATAAAATTGTTCTTGACAATAAAATAATGCTGCTCTTTGTGTGTGAGTGGTGCTGAGAGGGGGAATTGAAATTTTGAGGTGACTGTAAATGGTACTTTAGAGTCTGGGAAAAAGAAATGGATTTGGGAAGTTATAAAATATTAAAAAATATACAAACAAAAACTAATATACACTAAAATCCTTCTGCCATTTTGCATGATTTTATTCTTTAATTCTTATCTTTAAGGATTTTCTTAATTTTTTTTCTACAAGTGAATGAGAGTATTTAAAGTTTAAATCAATCAACCATCTTTGACATTTCAGGTTTGTAAAATAATAAAAATAAAATAAAATTAGAAAAAAAAGAAATAAAAATTAAGTTGAAATTAAGATGACCTATTTAATTTCTTTTAAAGATTGTTTTATTTGAAAACACTTTATAGGTTTCTTTTAATTTTTAGATAAAAGTCTAGTCATGTACCAGTAGAAAAGGAAAAAACAAACGGTAAAAATTCCCCTCCAAAAAATAAATGGTAACAAAATGGAAAAAGCATTAAAGAAATAATTAAGAAAAAGATCCGGCAAATTTAGCCACTTATTCAAAAATAGACAAGTTCTGAAACTGAAAGTGTCCTTGTGATTATTTTTTACATAAAAATCTATCAAGCCAATGAAAATTAGATAAAAAGAAATAGAAAAAATACAGAAAATAAGAATAAATTAACAAAAATATTTTTTAAATAAAAACAAAAAAAGTAAGAATCAAACCAAAAATCAAACAAGTAAAACAGAAAGAGAAAAATTAGCAATAAATAATTATAAAAAAATAGCAAACATAAATTAAACAAAAATGAGAAAAAGTCAAGAAAAAATGATTAAAAAATGCAAAAACATTAAAAAGAAAATACAAAATGTCTGACATTTTTGACTGCTTGGATTAAATTCTTATACGAAATCAAGTTTCCATTTTTTTTATGTTTTCCCTTATTAACATTTCCTTGCTTTTAGCTGCTTTTTCCTTGTTTTGTTTCATTTAGCACAAAAACAACTGCCCCTACCACAAGAATTGTTTTTTTGTTTTTGTTTTTTAACTATAATTCCTTAAAACTTGCAAGAGGTTAGAGTTCATTTTGTAGTAATCTTTATATTTTTTAAAATATTTTTAAAAACCTTTTAAACTATTTTTTGTTAATTTTATTTTACTCTATCATGTTTCTTTTCTATTTCTGAAACCATTTTGCAGGAAATGTTGACATTTTTCAGAAAACTCAGAAGTAATTGATTAATTAATTCTAGAAATTAAAAAAATGTTTATTATTAGTGCATATTTTAAGAGAAATGAAATCATAAAACTCAATACACATACAACAGCTACAGAAAATAAAGGCAGATAAAACAACATATTAGATCAGTGTTTCTTAACCTTTTAAGCAACAGCACACCTAGGAGCAAATGAAAATATCACACTTAGCAAAATTTCTAAAGAGTATACATTTAAATGTTATGTAATAAAGCCACAGATTTTAAAAAAATATACACACAAATATCAAATTATACTATTTGAGTGTTCCTATTCAACTACTTCTGCAGTTTATTTAGTGCAAAACATATATATATATATATATATGTATATATATATATGTATGTATGTATGTATGCTGTGACAATATTTGTGTAATCAGTGAGTTTGAATCATGGGCAAGTTAGTGAATGTGAAAGAGAAATTGGTGAGTTTGTTGTTTTGACTTTCACATGATTTTTCTTGGAAATGATGTTCACCTTATCTGTTCCCAGTTATGGGTTAAATAGCAGAGCTAAGTGGGCTGTCTCAGCTTGAGGTGGCAGCCAGTGTACGAGAAGGGAAACTGTAAATTAAAAACTGCAAAACTGGCCTGAAGAGAGATGGTCTCTATCACTGTACCTTGCTGTAGACATACCATCACAGCTATGGTTGCACTACATGTGGTACTGCTATGACCCTAATGGGTTACAGAACACATATAAACACTTGATATGTTCAGATTCCAAAAAAGATCTCTTCCCAATTTTGAACACTGAAAAACATGGGAAATATAACTGCAGCTAATTTGCCTATGAAAATATATTTTTTATGACAATATTGTATTAAGAAAGATAGGGTAAAGAGTACAGCCTGATGTTTGCAGATGAATTCACTTCTTTTTCAAGAGTATATTTTCAGTCAGTTAAGTGCTATCATATCTTGAAAGAGACATGACTGACTGGGCAGAAGAGTTTCCCACAGTAGGCATTATTTTCTGCAGTAGTCTGATTGCCAAACAAAGCAATAAAACCCAATATATCCTGCTATTTAACCCATAGCTGGAGAGAGAATTGAGGAATTCATACTTTTCTTAAAGGTATTTGCATGTATGTAAACACAACGAATTAGACTGGAATTCGAACTCGGTTCTCCAATTTCTCGTTCCGAGCTGATATCCACAGCACCACAATGCACATCCCTTCAAGAGCATTAGTGCTAAGTAAACTAAACAAAACTGACAAGAAATTGAACTTGGTATGCTGATTTTATTTTCTGTGATAATAACCATTGCACTTTCAATTATTAAAGTGTGAAAAATGTAAGACACAAAAGGTAATGCGCAGTTAATGTTAAAAAATTATGAGATTATGTTGAAGGATGGTTATGATTTGAGAATCTGGGAACCACTATAAGCATGGCTTCCAATTTATCTTGGGTTCTGGGTATGATGATAAACTATATCTGGCAGCAAGGCCTCAAATTGGGATATTTCGAGGAGTGTGGAATCACTTCTTGCTGTTGTTCTCAGGTTCACCCTGATCCAGGGTGGTAGCATCTGTTAGGGTCCCAGCTATGGGCAAATAGTTAACCCCAAACTGGGGTCATTTAAGAGGAAAAGAAAAAGTTAGGCTGAGTAAGAATCTTTAGCTTTGGATGGCAACTTGTCTAAGAGAAGGAAATCTCTAAAATAAAAATCTCTACATTTATTCAGTGTAGAATAGAGTAGGCTGAACTCTCTGACCTTATTAGGTAATTTTCCTGGAGATGAAGTCTTGATAAAAATACTGAGTTTCCAGTACCCTAAACCGGTTAGTGTTAATAAGAAAATATAGCTGTAAAATTTGCTCCAATATTTCATTATGGTTCAATTAAATGATGATGATGATGATGATGATGATGTACTCTTCAGGTACTCATTAAAGTTGTCAGTTGTGCAATAGGATTAAAGATCTTTCACCATTTTTAAAGAGAGCTTGAATTAATTTTGCCTCTGATCTGTAATTGAACCTTACAAAGATCATTGGTTGATAAAAATGGCATCTGTAAAATATCAAACATGGAGTTTTAAACCAGAAAATAGAAAATTTATTGTGGAATGCACAAAGAAGAGACACACAGACAAATTAAATAAAATGTTTTCATGTGACTTTATCATGTGATCAAATCCTAATCACCTGCAAAACAGTTTTTTTTTTTTTACTTTTGTTCTTTTTTTTTTTTTTTTTGTAAGGTTCAGGTTCCGTATCTTTGTACAAGATAATCCTTCACCAAGAAGAAGAAAAATATTTTCTTGATGACTGACACGTGAACTTTATTGATCGAAAATCAAGCTGAGGATCAATGACTGGAATCATGTAAGCAAATATCATCTATGAGGATTAACAATTTGTTTTCTGCAAATCTTATGCAGCAGGAGATTGTTTGGATTATCACATTCTGCTTTGATTGGAACACTATTTGATTGATTATCTTTCAGTGACACTGATCAAGATTATCCTACTGATCTATTGGTAGCTGTTAATCCTATAGAAAATAAAATACAAAGAGAAAAGACTTGAAATTCAGGTTAGGAATCCTTAAAAATGTGACAATGGAAATAAATGTAAAAACAAATCTTCCAAATCCAGTTCCTTTATGTCCAAAGATTTCCAGAGTTATTTTTTTTATAACACAAAGCTTTTCTTGAAGTTTGTCATTGACTAACAAATGAAAATTTACCTTGCGTTATAGTGATTAAATCATACAAACAAACAATAATAGAAAAGAAACTGTACTGAAAGACTTTACTTTATCCATGATCTGCCTTGTTTCACAATCACTTTAAATATGTTTATTTTATTTGCAATTTCTTATTTTCATTTCTGCTGATAAACCCTTTGCTTCAAGGTTGATATCTGTTCTGATATTAAACTTTCATTTGATAAATATTTTTAGTCATAAATTTATGCTCTTGGTTGTAAATTTTTATTATGAAAAATAAGCAAAATTGGACCTCATCTTATTTTGCCTTACCAAATTGAAACCAATAATAATAAAAATCATCTTCAGTCTCATGACCATCTAGGGCTGTAATGTCACTGGGCAGTTGAGCACCTAACCACATCCTTCCAATACCTGAGTTTCTACAAATATTGTTCCACTTTGCTTCCCTTTCTTTTATCTAACATGTACACTACTGGCCATAATTATTAGGCCACCCCAGTTTTAAAAAAATGATGTATTTCATACTATTTTTAGTATTTATTGCCAAGTTGATAATTCTAAATGAAAATAAAATGGTTCTTTTGTTATTATTATTTTGCAAAATTTTACAAGGCATCCAGGAAGCCTTTGATTCAGCCAGCCAATAATAAGAAGAGGCTAGCATAGGGAAGAGAGCACAAAAACTGGACAATAGAACAGTTCATTTGATGCACATGTTATTGTGCAGTATTAACAATAATTACGGCCAGTAGTGTACCTTATAAAATGGTGGTGGAAAGATTGTTGGCTATTATGACATGTCTATATCATTTTGACTTTATCTTCTTGATAGTGGATATAAAGTCTTCTAATGGGCCTGTTTCTTGCCTGATCAGGAAAGTAATAATACAATAACAGTAATATATTTTTTTTTGGTTGATGTTATAACACAACAACATTCATTAAATTATTTACTGTTGAAAATCATGTTTAATATTATTATAGTCAATAAGTATTTACTTGGTTTAGGGTTAGATAAATATTGGCTGTATAATTTGAATCAATAAACATTTATATGGTTCAGAATAGATAAATGTTGGTTATTTTATATTTGAGTTTATAAACTTGGTTTATATACTTGGTTCAAGTATAGGTAAATATTGGTTGTTTATATTTGAATCTATAAACATTTAGCTTAAGGATTAGTAAATATTAGTCATTTACATTTGAGTCAATAAGCATTTAATTGGTTCAGATACAGGTAAATATTCTTCTTCTTTATGTGCCATGTCCCTTCAGGATGTAGGCAATCATGGAGTTCCCCTTGCCCCTGTCCTGTGTTGTTCTTAAGATTTTTACTCTTGGTATCGCTCCCAAACCCCACTTTACCATATATTTGCTCAAGCCCATCAAATATGACTTGCACTGCTTTCTTTCTCTCTATCTGTTGTGTGAGTATTAGATTCTCAAAGCCCTCCTTCCTCATTATATGTGGCTTACGGCCATATCATGTTGAATACACTGGTTCTTGCTCGATCACCGAAGTTAAGCAACACTGAGTCTGGTCAGTACTTAGATGGGTGACTGCTTGTATTATATGTCCCAGAAACCTCATCTGTCTCTTCCTGATTCTAAATATAAATTTTCTTCTTGTTTGCATCCTCTTCAAAACATTGATGTTTCTCACATGCTCAGTCCATGACATTCTCACCATTCTTGTGTAGAACTACATTTCTATAGAACCACATTTCTATAGAACCTCATTTCTGTTGCTTCAAACCTCTTCTTCATCTTTGAAGATATCGTTCAACATCCATTACCATATAGAACAGATATCACATAGCAGTCTAGCACTCTTTTCTTTGTTTTCACCGAGATCTTCCTGTCTCTTAGTACTCTGGTTAGCTTTTGCAATTCATCCTTGGCCATGACAGTGTGTCTTTGGATCTTAGTGTCACATTTTCCATCCTTTGTCAGAACACTTTCCAGGTATCTAAATTTCTTTACCTGTTTTATTTTAGTTTCCCCAATCTGTAGGTGGCATTTTGGGGCTTTCTTTTTGCTGATGACCATGCATTCAGTTTTCTTGAAGTTTCTGCTCATTTCTTTCTTCTTGCTTTCTCTTGCTATCTTTTGTAGGAAGTTTTACATTTTTCTTTCATTTTCCTTTTCATGTCTGCTATCAGCACTGTGTCATTCGCATATCATATCATTGAGATTGTGGCTGCCATTAATGAATCTTGGCAATGATTCTAGCGCTTTCAGCATTGTCTAGCTGTACAGGTTGAATAAATCTACCAAGAAAAACAACTTTGTCTCATGCCTCTTTCAATTTTTGTATATCTGCTAAATTCATTTCCTCTCCATAATTGGCTTTCTTTATTTTTTTTTTAATTTAGCAGAAATCTCTTTGACTGGACTTTATCTAAGTTAAAACTTAGCGATTCACCAACCTATGTTATTTTATTTTTTTATTTATTTATTTACTTATTTTTTAATTAGAGTAGATAGATCTAACTATCCCCTGGGTTCACACTCCACCCATGTCTATTGAACAGGTCAAGAGGCTCATCCCCTCGTTCCCTGTTTAGGATGTGGTTTCCAGTTTTCTCTTTTCTATCTAGTGCTTTTAATCTTATGTAGCCCCCTGCACATCAGTGGCATTACCACCTTGCTCGGGGTGATATGTAAGCGGTTTGATGTCAATATAGGTTGTTGATCATCCCATTATTCTTTCCTGAATATGTCAAGGTTGCCGAGCATCTCTAACAAGTCTTTGTGGAGTACTTTGTCAAATTGCATAATCTATAAAGTCCCACCCTTTTACAGTTAAATCAATTGAATGCAGCTGCCACTTCTACTCTTTCAGCTTTGTTTCTTGCACTTCCCACAGGTGGAACTCCCTTCTGTATGCTTGCTTTCCTGATGGCTACAATTTCCAAAAATTTAAATGCAATGTCAATTCCTATCTCTTATCCACTTGATTCCAGTCCTTCTATCATCCTTTCCCCATAACCCCATGTATCTTGTTCTTTTCCTTTCTCACTCTACTCTATGCAACTGTCATCACACCAGTATTCCCATCCTTCTCTTGCCCTTTCTCTGACACTCCCTGTAACCAGTTTGTCTTTCTCTTTGCTCTTCTCCTGCTTAAACTTTTACTCTTCTCTTTTGTAGCCCCTTGCACACCAGTGACAGTACCATCTTGCTTGAGATGAAAGGATTAAAAAAAACTACTTGTTTAAAAAGATGTCCTATGTTTGAAAAAAAAAGAAATAAAATATATTGTATATTTTATTTACATTAGGTTCAGTCTTATTGTTTTTGACAGAGGTGTTTATTGCAGTTTATTGAAAGCTGATGAGGAAAAGGATGATGAAAAAAGATGGAAAAGAAGAAACAGAAGATTATTAATCTGACATTTTATGAAGAAGAAGAAATGGTTTGTTCCTCCATTGAAGTTGTTTAATAAAAGAAGTTCATGAAACTGACTTATGAAAAAGTGGGTTGAGTGGTCTCTGATGAAAGTGATTTAAATTTGAGAAGTTTGTTGTCCCAGAGGTTTTAATCACAACCAAAAGTATTTAAAAGTTTTAATCATCCCCCATAAGCAGTCGTCATTGTGGTGAGATACAGTGAATTTGGGGAAAGTTTTATTGTTGTCCTTGTGGTTCTAGCCAACATCATGGTTGCAAGAATCATTGATTCATGCAGACAATATGGAGTCCCAAACAGGAGTGTTTCCAAGAAGAATTAAATATGCGACATGAGAAAGAGGTTTATAACAAAGGCAATTGTTCTGATGAGCAGTTCTCCTTAGTGTCTCAACTACATGAATCAAAGCATGCTACTACGTGGGAAGTGTTCTAACAGAGGATGGAAAGTGTAACACTAAGACCCAAAAATCTATTGGGATAGCCAAAGAGAATTCTAAAAGCTAAGCAGAATATGAAGAGACAGGAAAATTTTATTATGGGATATCTGTCCTCCTGTATGGCAGTGAATGCTGGACAATCTTCTCAAGGTTTAAGAGACTCAAGGTGACAGAAATGTGGTTCTACAGTAGGATATGGAGAAAACAATGGGCCGAACATGTGAGCAACAACAAGGTTAGCATCAAAAAGAGGCGGCTGAATTTTTCTGGGACATATAACAAGGAAGTAGGGCTTGTAAATTTGATATTTACAAGGCAGATTGAGAGGAAGAAGAACAGGGGTAAGCAGCACATGACATACTTAATGGGCTTGAGCAAATGAACAGCAGAACAGGGTTTGGGAGAAATAACAAAAAGACAAAATTTATTAAGAGCTACAATAGACAGGAAGATGAGGAGGACCATAATTGCCTACACCCTGAAGGAAGCTAACACATAAAAGAAGAAGAAAGACTAGATTGGTAATTAGGTCTCACTGTTTTACTGGTTAAATAATTAGAGGCAACAGTCTGTTCTATTCTAAGAGCTTCTTTTCTTGCACTTCTCTGCTGCAGAGCTACATTCCAATTTCTTGCTTTTCTACAAGCTACAATCTTTAAAAATTGAAAGGCAACATAGATTAAATTTTTTTATCTTTTTGAGTCCTGTTACTTTATTGACCTTTTCCCCATTTTCATCAATGAAGTCTTCTTGTTCTCTTTCCTTACCTGTAACTCCTTGCGTTGTAGTGGCACTACAATCTTACTTGAGGGAAAATAATTTTAAAAAATCTATCTATCTATCTATCTATCTATCTATCTATCTATCTATCTAAATGAAATTTGAATGGCCAAATTCTGTCTTCCTGAACTTGTTTTTTTATTGACCTTTTCCCCATTTTCATTAATGAAGTCTACTCATTCTCTTTCTTTACCTGAAACTTCTTGCGTTCTAGTGTCACAATAATCTTGCTTGAGGGAAAATGATTTTAAAAAATCTATCTATCTATCTATCTATCTAAATGAAATGTCAATGGCCATATTCTGTCTTCCTGAACCTGTTCCTTTATTGACCTTTTCACCATTTTCATCATTAAAGTCTTCTCGCTTTCTTTCACTCTCTGTAACCTCCTGCATACTAGTGGTATTATTGCCTTGCTTAGGGTAAAATGATTAAAAACAAAAAAAAAATAGTAATAATATTAATTTTCTTTTATATATCCTTTCTGGATATGGTTGACATTGCTCTCCACAACTCCCTTTCTTGCACTGAGTAATTTTTTTATTTCTTTACTATCCCTTTGTGTCCCTGTTCTATCATCTATTCACAGAGTTATTAAGTATACTAGGTACTATTTATAAAAAAAACTATTGAAAAGCATTCTGAAGTAATAAGGTGACTTGATGTCACTTGGTCTCTCCCGAAACTGCCACTTACTCCTGGTTTTAAAAAGTAGTGAAGAAAATATCGGGATTGTGAGATTTACTGTTACTTAACCTAAGAAGAGAGTACAGGATTGCTATGTGATGTCGGTTATTCAATATGACAGTGAATGTTGGACAATATCTTCGAAGATGAAGGAAAAACTTGAAGCAGCTGAAGTGTGGTTCTACAGAAGGATGCTGTGGATATAATGGACCGAGCATGTGAGCAATGACAAGGTTTTGGAATGGATGGAAACAAAAAGGAAATTAATACGAAGAGACAGCTAAAGTTCTGTCAGGAAGAGTCAGCTAAAGTTCTGAGGAAGGAGGGCTTGGAGAACCTGTTACTAACAGGCCAGATAGAGGGAAAAAGAGACAGAGGAAAGCAGCGGATAACATATTTGAAGGACCTTATCAGATGGATGACGGAACGAGGGTTGCATGGTGCAACAGGAGAAAGTGTACTAAGAACCACCAGGCACAGGGAGATGTGGAAAGCCATGATTGCCTACGTCCTGAAAGGACATGGCACATAAAAGAAGAACCTCCAGTGAAAGCTACTGGCATGAATACTAAGGAGAGTGCTGGAGATATTGGGGGAAAATGTTGTCACTTGATTTACAATGAAAGCTGCTTAATGTTTCCTATGTGAGAATTCAATGAGTATAAAAATGATGATGATATAAAAGTTATCATGTGATTGGTTCTCTGACACGTGATTGGCAGGTTTTCTTGAATCTAGATTTCCCACTTAAATTGAGTCATTGTGCACTGCTTCAAAGTGAATGCTTTTCATTGATTGACAACTTATTTTAGATTAGCATTTGGGATAAGCCTAGTCTAATTCATCCTTAACCCTTGTTTCCTTGAGATAAACCAAAATCTGTGCATTTGCACATCTCAAGAGGTGTATCCACAGAATTTCTCCCAATAGTTACAACCAATAGTAATAATCATTTCTATATTTAGACAAAAGAACCTGTTTCATATGACTGGATTTATGCATTTGTCTCACAATCTGTTGATTACAACTGCTCTCAACACTTCTTCTGTCATGTTCCTTCAAGGATTGGCAATTATGGCTCTCCACAACTTCCTATTCTTTGTCACTCTTAGCAACATTTGTCTTTTGTGTATCCCTCTCATTCCTTCTACCATCCATTTATACAAGTTCTTTATTTAGGTTACTATCTCCCTCTTGGCTTCAATATATCCTTCTTTTCTCATTATATGTATCAGCAGTTTTAACTATCTCTTTTTGGTTCGAAGTACGAGTTTCATTTTACTGTTGATAAGCAAAGCTGGTTAAATACTCAGTCTCAGTTGACTTTTGAACCTTAGTTTCTGCAAACAAAGACCCACTGTACACAAAGTATTTTCTATCTTATTTTAAGTAATATTTTTCAAAATTCAATTAAGTAATCATTAATTTAATTCATTTTATATTTCTATAATGGCCACTTTATTTTTAGAAGATTGTTATTTGCAGAGTTTAAATTTCCCTGTTGGTAAACATGAGTCATGATTAGGATTAATTCTGGATAACCAAAATTTACATTAAAAACACTTTTAAAGTGTTGCTTTAAGCAGACAAAATTATTTTTGTTTTTCACAACTATTTTTATGCTACGTTTCTGAAATTAAAACCAAAATTAAAACTTCAAAGAAGAAATTTAAATTTTTGAAATATATTTAAAAAACATGTTTGTGATAATTGTTACAGCTTATAATGATTTTTTTACCTACCAAATTGCAATAAAGTACAACATATCAATTTATGAAGATATATTTAGGGATTTATGCATACAAAATATGAGAGATGTATATGGTCTGCACTCTTTGGCATGACATGTTTTGAACATTACAAAGCAACAGGCATTGGCTTTTATATAAAGAAATATTTTTTCTTCCTAATTCAAAATTATAACATTTTAATTAAAATCATCAAGATATGATTAATACATTATCACGAATCAACTGGCAGGTTAGGTTTAAGGTTCCAAGTCCATTACAGATAATTGTCTTATGGAACAACATATAATGAATTAAAGCAGTGGTTTGTGAATTTGGTGACATACTAATTCAGTCAGTCCTAGTTCAGTCCTAGTTCAGTCCTTGTGTCAGCAATATGTACATGGACTTAGTGGAAATGAGTGAACACTAACTGAGCAATATTAAAATGTTTCTTAATCCCTTGTTTAGATTTTGGAAGGCATCTTTCTCTATTCCAGTGCAGAACTCTTTTAATGTTCATTAAAAGAGATAAATAATTATATATTGTCTGAGTTTTTACATTGACATTGATAATATTGGAATGCTGAAAAAAGACATGTTACATGCTTTTTGATAGAAACAACTTATGTTATTCAGATGAATCTAATGCAAGCAGCAAGCAAGACGAGAATAAAACAGAAAGATAAAAAGAGAAGACACAATTTTAGTAGAGCGAGCATTCATTAAGAGGAAACTGAAAATTAAATTAACGATTTTTTAATTGATAACTGCTCAGAATAAACAAGAAAGACTTGCTCGTTAAAACACAAGAAGTAAACAGGATAAAAAAATTTAGGAAAAACAATTTGTAAATATGAATCTGCTTGTTTACAAAAATTATTTCATTTTCTTCAAAGCTGAGTAAGATTTTTCTGTCTGCTTAACCAGTCTAAAAGATTAATGCCGCCAAAGTTCCACAGACAGATAACTTGTTTTTTTGGTTTATTTTTTTGCGTTTCATTTAGATTCTTTTGGGTTATAAAACTATAGTTTTTTGTTATGGAATCATTTTTGGCAACATGAAGTGAATGTCATGATTTATGAATTTTTAAGCGAATCATATCTGCATGGTTTAGGGTTAGGGTTAAGATATCAGAAAGCAAAATCAGTTCGAATTCTGAGCTCATTACATTTACTTTTACGCAAATAACCTTGAGAAGGATATGGATTCATCTCTTCTCCTTCACTCACAGCTATGATATATATATATATATATAATATATAATATATATAATATATATTATATATTATATATATATATTATAATATATATATATATAATATAATAATATATAATATATATATATATATAATATATATATATATTATAATATATATATATATTATATATATATATTATAACAGAGTTATTTTGGAATTTTGAAAGGCAATGGCGGAGGATTTTTACCTACCATCTTATTAATGACAAATAATGGTTTAAATTGTTTGAAAATTTTCAAGATTGTTCTTTTACTGTTTGTTTTTTTATATTAAATTTTCATTGGAACTGGAACTAGTGGCATTGTCAAATGTAAGAATTTGAAAAGTAGATAAACCAAAATCTTCAATACTTGATTTACAATGCAGAAAAATTGTGCTGAATGTACAGGGTGCACTAGAAATACCTCCTACATAATGGTAAGAGATTAGTGGCAATGGTGTCTGCATCTAGCTAATGTTTGACTATGATGTGGGATGTATTTCTACTGAACCCTGTATTTTGCAGTATTCATGTACTAAAATTTTAAAGTACTTGTATTAGAAGGCTAACGTAAGATGCTAAATAATTTTCTACAATAATTCAACATTTTTCAAGTTTGTTTTTTGTATCATATCAAATCACTGCTTGGGCACCTCGACTTGGTGTAATGGCTAGCAAGCTTGTCTCACTAATACCAATTACAACTAAGAAGTGAATTCAATTTTCACTGGGTACCCATATACTTTTGACCATGTGACACATCTAAGCAGTGCTTAGAAAATCACCATATCAAATCACTGCTTCATCCACAAAAGGAACACAATAATCCACTGTGACTAGTTGCTCTTGTCTTGAGGTGTCAATCAGTCTATGAGAATGAAAAGTCTGAATTCAAAATCAGCCTGAAGAGTGATGTGGTCCATAAGGCTATCTTGCACCAGACACACTAGTGCTGCTATAATCCCAACACCTGTGACTGACTTAAATAACAGTGCTGACTGTATGTATTCTCTTGTCTTGAGGTGTCAATCTTTGAAAGGCAATGGAGGAGGATTTTTACCTATCATCTTAAAAATGACAAATAATGGTTTAAAATGTTTTAAAATTTTCAAGATTATTTTTAACCATTTCATTTTTATATTAAATTTTCATTGGAACTGAAACTAGTAGCATCATCAAATGTGAGAGTTTGAAAGTAGATAAACTGAATTCTTTAATGCTTCATTTACAATGCGAAAAATTGTGCTGAATGTAGAGGGTGCACTAGAAATGCCTCCTACATAATGGTAAGAGATTAGTGGCAATGGTGTCTGCATTTAGTTCATGACAAGAATGAAAAAGTCTGAATTCAAAATCAGCCTAAAGAGTGATGTCGTCCATCAGGCTACTATGACACAACCACCAATGATTGGCTTAAATAAGTGCTGACCAGTTTCTCTTGCCTTTGTCGTCATCCTGCGGCCTTGGCCGAGATAGAACTCACTACACCCCTCCAGTATTCCCTGTGCATTTGGAACCCTGGCACAGTTTATAGCAAAATTCATAATCTTGTCAAATAGCTGAATACTTGATGCTTCGCCAGGGCTACCAAGGGTGTTTTTATTGTGACACCAACACTGAATAGGTTGCCTCCAGGCCTCATCGCATTATTTAACCCATAACTGGAGGGAATTGACAGATTAATACATTTCCCAAAGGTACCAGTGCTTAAATGAATGCAGGGTACTCAACTGAAATTTGAACTCGGCTCACCGATTTCTCTTTCCAAGCTGATATCCACTGCACCACAACACACATCTGTCACTGAATGCTTACAGTGCATGGACTTCCCAAGTGGTCACCCATCTAAGTACTGACCAGGCTCACGTTAATTGAATGTTGATTGAATGAGAACCGGTGTATTCAACATGATATGTTGTAAGCAAGGTGGCAATCAATCTATAAAGGAAAGTCTGAATTCAAAACCAACCTGAAGAGTGATATGGTCCATCAGGCAATCTTGTCTTAGACACATTACTGCTGCTATGACCCTACTACCTGTGATCAGTTTAAATAGCAGTGCTGATAGATATCTCTTGTCTTGAGGTGGCAACAAATCTAGAAAAAGAAAAACCGAATTCAAAACCAGCCTGAAGAGTGAAGTAGTCTATCAGGCAATCTTGCCTACTGCTGATATGACCTCACCAGTTCTAGAGCTTTCTTCATATGAAAATTCTCTTATGAACTTGAAATCTACATGTATGCCTGTTTCAGATTAGTATTTACTAAGCTTTTCTTCATGTAACCCAATAGCTCAATGAGAATTAAGGTCATTATAAATTGTTAGTGAGCTGGTTCAAGGGTCTTATTCTCTTCAATCTATCATGCAACCTCTCCTAATGTATGATGTAGGAACACCCAGTTCACTGCATCTAAAGTTTCATAAGATAGTATTCATATTAATTAAAAATTTTATTGTGACCTAATTATGTGCAATAATGAACTATATGTAATATAGGTGAATAATTCAAACAGAAAAACTGAAAATAAATACAATGTATCTAAATACAAATTAGAGACATGTCATAATAGATCATTCCATCTTAGATAAATCAATAATGGACTATTTCCAAGAATCTCTTTGTCTTTCAAGTGACTTTGGGGATATGTGACATCATTGAATTCTGATAGACATTGTGATAACTTGAGATAAAAACAATGTTAAGGTGGGCAGATGAAAATGCAGAATTACCAAGACCTGCAGGGTAAATTTTTAGAGGTGAGATAAAATACTCCAACATCTGAAGTTGACTTTTTTGTGTTTGGCAAAACTTGGAATATCTGTGCCTTTCAAGATGCTTTGGAGATATCTAGCATTATTAGGAGTGCACAGGTGTATAGTGATATTTGGAACAGCTCATCTGCTAAAAAAAATGTTGTGTCTCTAAGCTGGAGAAGGAAGCTGAAATATAACCAACATTACTTGGCAGAACCATTTAAGAGTTAGATCTCAAAATAATAATTCTAAGTCAACTTGACTTTTATGTCAACAGATCTTTGTATTTTTTGTCTTACCGAATTCATGAAGCTTTCAATGAGCATGATTCTTTATATCTGGTGTTTTTAAACAAGTATTTTTAAAGATGGAAGAAAATACTACAAGATAACTAGTAAGTAACAAACAACTGGTTTTATTAACCTGTTAGCATTAAACAGGCTCACATATGTCAATGTATTTGAGCAGATGCAACTAGGTCCCACCCTTTTATAGTTAAACAAATAAGATGTAACCGTAAATTCTACTCCAACAGCTTCTTTTCTCGCGCTTCCTGCCTGTGGAACTCCCTTCCACAAGTCTGCTTTCCCAACAACTACAATCTCCAGGTGTTTAAATGTAGGGTCAATAGACACCTCCTATCACACTAATTCCCAATTATTCTCAGAACACTCTCATCTACCCAACCCTCATTCTCGGTATCCTTACCCGCCTATCACCCACCCTCTGACATTTCCTATATTTAATCATCCTTTCTCCACTCTATGTAGACCCTGCGCAGTAGTGGCAGTGATATGCCTTGCTCGGGGTGAAACGCTTATAAAAAAAAAAAAATATGTGGTCATCAATTCACTTCATTTCTTTCTTTGTTGAATAAATTAGGGTTATTTATGTTTTTTTAAAATAACAAGTTTTTCTAAAAGGCATAAATTACATCTATTTCATTTTCCATTATTAGATTTGGTTTTTGTGCTGATCTGCCAGATAAAAATTGTTTTTCTTTTATAATTTCCAAAAATATTTTGAGAGTGTAGTGCTTTTACTGTATTTACTATTGCTTAAAGTCATTTGATGATTGTAGTAATGTTATTGCCATTAGTTTTCAGTTGAGCCAAAATAAAATTTAACATCACCATCAAAATGGATACTAGCTCTGTAAATTATACCTTTGGTCATGCACTGGCCATTTACTGGGAAGGTGTTTTTTTAGGCAGTTAAAATTATTTTTTAATTTTGCAGGTTGGCATATGTTTATTTAATATCATGTTGTTATATTGTGATATGCATGTTATCAACACAACTACAACTAACCTTAACATTGTTTTTGTTGAAAAGCTTTTTTAGTGTTGGGAAATGGTTGAAATGGTTGTAAATTAAATTTAGGAAAGTTCTTCTGATATTTGTTAAGATGTTTCAATTAAATGGTGGGTGAAACCATATGGTCTATATCTAAACTTATTTATAAATGGAACTTTGTCTGTGTGTGTGTATCCGTTACCTATAGACTCCGAAACGGCTGAACTGATTTTCTTGAAAATTTACACAGTTGTATTATAACTGTCTGCGAGTGTTCTTAGCTAGGTTTTGTGTCGAGGTACTCCTGATAAATATCGAAAATCGATTATTGAAAAAATCGAGTTATAGAAGGAGTGGTCCAATTTTAATTAAATTTGATACACTCATAGACAAAGACATAAGAAACAATATTCAGAAGTTTCTAGGTTGCAGTTCTTAAAATAGTGCAGAAAATTGATAATATATATGTATAAATCGATACCAGGAAATCAAAATTTGACTTACATCCATTCATTTTTCTTTCAGTCTACGGTTTCATTTTAACTGGAAACTTTTTAGTCTTTTGTGCCAACGTCCAAAGAGTCTGAGCTCCAGGACCATGGATTAGTTTTATTATTTCAAATATTCTTTAGGCTGAGTCTGAGCTCCAGGACCATGGATTAGTTTTAAAGCTTTTGTACACCTGAGCAACGCCGGGCTATACTGCTAGTGATGTATATTTACTAGGTGCGATTGGTAAATTGTCGCAATTATTTTATTATTTCAAATATTCTTTAGGCTGAGTCTGAGCTCCAGGACCATGGATTAGTTTTAAAGCTTTCGTTACACCTGAGCAACGCCGGGCTATACTGCTAGTTATATATAGCTTTGAGTATGAGTGACTTTCTAGTTGCCATTTTCTTTAGAACTTTTTTGTTGGTCAAATACTCAACCAGTCACTTAAGATAAACTGAAAAAATATGATTATTATCAAAGTCTCACTGTTTGGAGTCAAAATTTAAATTTCTGCATAACTTCCTGTGTTCTTTGTGATAATGTCATCATATATGGCAGAATATATATGGGGCAGGTTATGGTGTGTTGAACATTGAGAATCTAATTACAGAGGCAGTTTGAATGCTAAGGGATTAATATACATCTTAGAATGTATGAGAGGGTCTTGGTTCATTGAAGAACCTTTTTAAAGAATGTAGATATTTTGTTATTTGCATAAATATAAGAAGTGGGTTGGTTTAAGGACTTTTAGCAACCCATCATAAGGCTCAAAGGGTTAACCTGAATAAATAAAAGAAAACTTTCTGACGGTGAGAGATGGGAAGGAGAAAGAGACAGACAGACAGACAGACAGAAAGAAAGAAAGAGAGAGTAAGATGCAAATAATAGTTAATAAAATCACATGTAGCAAAATAATTTTGTTTTATTACTTTATTAAAAAATCATTCCATTATAAGTGTTTATTAGTAATTTATTAAAGCAAATATAATATTATCAGTTATTCTGAGGGGAAGGAACTGGAGAAGGCAGGACTAATAGACTATTAAAAGACTATAAAACAGCATGCAATATTTCTATTACAAGAAAAGAATTTACATTAAAAACAAATGAAAAGAAATTTAATAAAACTAAATGTTATAAAGTGCAGTTTAGATTTATGGAGTTTATTAAGTATTAACTAAGAAAGATTTGACTGGTTAGTAAGAGTAGGTAAAACCTACTTACTTGGTATTATATACCTCTTATTAAGTTTTTGTCCTTAAAAAAGAGTGAACAAATAGAAGTATCAGTTAAATACCATTGGTGAATTAAGGAAATACAATATATGAAGAAAGAAATGGCAAGTCCAATTTGACATATATTTTTTTATTCCATAATTTTCATTCACATTATTATTATTGTCGTTATTATTATTACATTACTCAATATTTGAGGATCATCATATTGTAGATAAACTTTTAAAATTACTTTTGACAGCTGTGTTAGATAAAAGGTTGTTTTTGCTAGTCTTTTATAAATATGAGCTGAAATTTGTCTAAAAGTCATAAAATCCAATATTTGGTTCCGGAACCATTTTTGGTAGCAAGAATTGGGTTTAATGATTCATTAAATGTTTGGCCATAAGAAATTTTAACAGTTTTTTTCAAAATACCCAGTAATATTATTAATATTGCCAAAAGTTTTTAAAGATTACTTAAGCAATATGAGAGTGCTTGGAAATTGATCTGATTTGTTTTCTTTTTTTTTTTCAGAACAATTTTTTAATAACATTTAAAGGAGAAGGATGATTTTTAAACACATCCAAGAAATTTTAAAAGTGAGTTAGAAATATATATATAAATATATATAAATGGATATAAAGTATTTTCCATTTAGGTAGTCAAGGTAGGCAGTGCCTACCCTGAATAAAATAGATAAGCAGCTACATTTTCTTTCTATGGCACAATATGCAAAAAAAATTGTCAAGGTTACTCTGATTATTATGCATTAAATTATTTATTATTTATTTTATGTTTTGGTAGATTTACAACATAAAGGTCACAAGATGACTACCATGAGTAATTACTGATGGTACATGCTTTATATATATATATATATATATATATATATATATATATATATACACGATATATTCGTGTGTTTTTGCTCTGCGTAACTGCCTTTTTTGTTAACACTTTTTGGTTAGTTTAGTATCGAGCACTTTTCTTTCCTGGTGGTTCGTTCCGTTCGAGGGTTTTTTTTTCTTTACTGTGAAGAACCGTATGTATTGTCAGTCCTGCGCAGTTTTTCTTTTTTTTTCCCCTCTTTGTCCAAAGCTCTATAGCCGAGGACAATAACGGAGTTAGATTCTGCTGGTTATTCGTGGTCTTTAAAAATTACTTGTGTAACATTTTAAGATTAGAATACGTACAGAGTCGGTTTTATCATTATTATATATATATATATATATATATATATATATATATATATATATATATATGGAAAAATTCAGATATATTTAAAAATATATCTTTAAAAGAACAATATGAATAAAGACTGTCTTTATTTGTATATATATATATATATATATATTGCATTTTTCCAATTTCTAAATGAGGTGTTGTCAATTGTGACCAAAATTATGCATAAACTGTCTGAAGTTCATGTTCTTGCATAATATACTTCAGACAGTTTATTCATAGTTTTGATCACAATTGACAACACCTCATTTGGAAATTGGAAAAATGCAGTCTTTTTAATCAAATTTGTTTAGGTGAATACCTGCTGCCTCAATATACCTTATTCATATATATATATATATATATATATATATATATATATATATATAAAAGAAAGGGATGGATTTGTTATTTTTTTCTTTTATAAGACTTTTTTAATATTCAGGCCAGTAGACAAAAATAGATAAATATTCTATTTAATAAATAAACTAAAATACAGGTATCGACTAAAAATAATTCTTAAGTAATAATAATAATAATAATAATAATAATAATAATAATATATATATATATATATATATATATATATACATATATATATATTATTATTATTATTACTTAAGAATTATTTATTTTTATAATATATATATATATATATATATATATATTACATACTATATATATAACTATATGCATATATATATATATATATATATATATATATATATAGTGCATTAATAAATGTGCATATGAGTGTGCACATATGAATAGTTTTATTATTCATATGTTAATAAAAGAGTGCTCAGTGTATGAACAGAGCTGTATTATATACATATATATTAATAAATATACATATAGTCTTACGTCTATGGCACAACTTAGAGTTTCATGCACCATCAGGTGCATATGGAACCTGAAAATTTAATTTGAATTTATGTTCACTTGATGTTCATGGGCATTAAATCTTATGAAGTTAGTGTCTGCAAATGTAACCTCTCTGAAGATGACTCATGTGAGCCAAAAGCTTAGAACCAGCATAATAAAAAAATATCCAAATGCTGGACAATTTTTGTCTTTATTTTCACCTGAAACTAAAGCTAAAATATGATGTTTAGAATGGTTCATGATTAAACATAACATTCATTGTCTGTTATATTTAACAGTATATGTTTAGAAAAAAAACTGTATATATATGTATATATATAATAGTAATGAAATAATATTAATTCAGATAAGCAAACATTACCAGTAAATATTTTACAGAACAAATTTTAAAAAGAATTAAATTTAAGCATAAATTAAAAAATAAGTTTCAGTTGAAATTACTGTAAAATTAATTTAATTTGTTTCAGTACAAAACAGTATCACTCACTTCTGACATACATTTTATTGTAAAATATGGAAAAATTTTATCATGTATTTGAAGAAATTATTTTTGTTTATTCTCTTTTATGTGAAATGATATTGACATTTTGTTCCAATTTTTGTAAACAAAAATGTAATCAATAATACTCCCTCTGTGGTTTGATTTTCATAGTTTCACTTACCTGCAGTCAACTGCCAAAATAAAAAAAATGAGCAACAAAAGTTTTTCTTAACAAAGGTCTTAAACTCTCAAGAGTAGAGATGCCAGAAAGAAGCTAAAATGGTGAATCTCTTAAGTGAAAAAGAAAAGAAAATTCTTGACTTAATAAAGAAAACATATCCAGATCACAATCTCGATTGTTAATTAAAAATTTCTTATTGGCATTATTCATTTATGTCAAGATTTATTTTCAATGGGATCAGTTCTGGGTATAGATAGTGTTTATATTAATATTAGAAAAATATAGTAATTGGTAATAATATAATAGATTTATTGTAATCAAAAGATTATACTTTTTTCTTGGTAAATTTCTTATGACAAATACTTGTTGTATTGCCAAGATGGTTACAATGCACAGAGAAAATGTGCTGCAGTACTATTCAGCACTATATTCAGTGCTAAATGGATATACACAGAACAGTGCAATAGTTACAATGACAGACAAGACAGAACTTACAACACAGAGAGGAGGGTTTTAGGTCACAATAGTCGTTGAAGCAGTCAGTCTGAATATTACTCAAATGGCACTCAAATATTATGCCTAGAACACTACTATTCTTTACTTAAATAGACCATTTCACACCATGGGCCATTTCATCATTGAGAGTGCTGCAGGGGTGTCAGCCACTCTACAACAATACTATAAAAAGTACAAAGTTTATTTTAGAAGATTCTTTTCTAGAATTTTGCAAAGTACACAAATATGTTACTAGTCTGGACATAGAACAAAATATTATTATCAAAATCATAATATTATTATATTATTATCAAAATATTTCTACTATTTTCATGAAGAACTATATTTTGCATTAAAATCTTTTCCAGTGACAAAATTTAATGACTTACATAAAACGGCTTTGCTGTGTATAGTGAACATATAAACAGCAAACAGCTCCCAAATATAGATATTTACATATACATATACATACATACATATATATATATATATATATATATATATATATATATATATGTAAATATCTATAATTATCACTGGAAAAGATTTTAATGCAAAATATAGTTAAAAAATAATGTTCAAACAAATAATTTCATATATATATATATATATTATATTATTTGTTTGAACATTATTTTTGATTGATACTCATATTTAAGTAGATATTCTGTTTATAATCAAATAGCATTATATATTTATTTCTACCGGCCTGATTATTTAGGATTAATTTTTGTTATGAAAATGTGTGCAGAATTACACACATTTTGCCACAAGTTATGTTTTGTGCCTCTGGCTCAATGGGAGATTAATGTAAAAAGGTCTACATAAAAGAATCTATGTTAATCTGGGTTAATGTATTTGAGTAGATATTTATTTCTGCTTGCATGTGATCATAAATTCACTTTTTTATTTAGTAAATTAAGGTTATTAAAGTGTTATAAGATAACCAGTTTTTCTAAAAGGAATAAATTACATCTATTTTATTTTTTAATTATAATATTTGTTTTTTGTGATCATATGCCAGATAATAATTGTTTTCTTTTTGTTGTTTTATGATTGCCAGAAATATTTTGCGAGAGCAGTGCTTTTACTGTATTTACTTTTGCTTAAAGTCATTTAATGATTGTAGTAATGGTATTTCTATTGGTTTTAAGTTCTGGCAAAAAAAATTAACATTATCATCAGAATGGATAGTAGCTTTGTAAATTATACTTTTGGTCATGCACTGGCCATTTTGAGAGCTGGTCTTATTTATCAGCAGTTAAAATTATTGTTAGTAGAGTTACTGTTGTTTTGCAGGTTGGTTGTGTGTATATTTAATATCATATTGTTATATTGTGATATATGATATTAATATCATATTGTTATATATGGTTGTGTTTATTTAATATCATATTGTTATATTGTGATATATATTTATCAACATTTTTGATACTGCTATAACTAACCTTAGCATTGTTTTTGTTGAAAATCTTTTTTAGTGTCAGAGAATTGTTGAAATGATTGTGAATTAAATTTAGCTAAATTCTTATGATGTTTGTTTAGATATTTCAACTAAAAGGTGGGTTAAATCATATGATCTATATATATATATATATATATATATATATATATATATATTAGTGTCAGCTAAGAAAATTTTCTTTTTATCTTTATTCATATTGTTCTTTACCAGGTGTACACTATTTGAAATTTTTAGGCACACCCACACATATATATGTATGTATGTATGTATGTATGTATGTATGTGTGTGTGTAAATGTTTTCACAGGACACACAGACACCTGCATTCGGATTCTAGTGGGAGTGCCAGAGAGTGTGAATACTTTGTTTCTTTGGAAGAGTGCACAGAATTGAAAATCCTTGACTTAATATGGAAAAAAATGTTGGCTTTACAAATTTTGTTGTCAGTGAAAAATTTCTCATTTCCATTACACATGTGTTTATAGGATAAAAATCCTATATCATCCAACAGTTAGCTAAAAGACACACAGTAAAATTGCACACTTGCAAAATCGGATTCAAATGAATTAAATTGTCCTTGTTTTGGTGTGAGGAACCCTTCTCTGTTTGTAAAAGGGTTTTTAATATACCCTGTGTGTATATATATATATCTGTACATTCAGATAAAACCTAGTGGGGAAATAGCCATTTTCAACATATCATTTTAAAGCATACATTCTTCGACCCCTTATAAAAAGAGAATGAAGAAAAATTCTAAGCCCAGAGATTAGCTTAGGTAAAGGAAGGGGTTGGGATGTACTGGTTTTATTTGGGTTGGGCTGGGGGAAAGAATTTAGTAGTAATTTCTCCTTGGTAGTGGGAAGTATGTGGCCTGAGCCTTGAGTTAATAGTGGTAGGTGGTGGGGGAAGTAACTGGTTGGCCAAATTTTTAAAACTTTTTATTGGGACTAATTGGGGGAATAGGATAATTATTGTAATTTATACTTATTTCTATGGCAACACATACTTATGATCTCCCTTCGTCTGTTCAGGAGGGAGTATATTTTGGTCTTGAAATTTTAAAATTTTAATTTTTTCTGTCAAACATAGATTACATTTATCACTTAAGCAATTAGGGCTCCTAGCCTTGCCTATGAGTTTCCATTTTATCTGGGAATCTAAGTTACTTTCTTTTAATTCCCAGTATTTTCTAGAAAGGGCTGTTTGGTACATTTTTTTTCTTTCCTGTTCTTCCAAGGAAGGATGCAATAAATCTTTTACAAGAGGCATGGTTCTTCATTCAGAAATGTTGCAGGAAAACACCTCTGGGTGAAGCACCATGCCTCTTGCAAAAGATTTATTGCATCCTTCCTTGGAAGAACAGGAAAAAAAATGCAAACTGAAAAGACTTGTACAATCTCCAAATAGTTATTTGGATGTCAAATGCCATGGTTGTTAGAAAATGACAACAATGTTGAGTCATTTTTCAGACTGCTATCTTGTGTGTAGGATACTTAATGATTCTGTGCCAAGCAGCAGAGGGTTGTTCATTCTGAAGAAAACAGCCTTGAATGAGGCAAAATAATATCACATGTACCACAATACATCCTTTACAAGGCATTATTAAATGTCTCTTTTCCAATCTTTTCACTTTTCTTTTTTTTTTCAATTGGAGTAGATAATTCAAACTATCGCCCAGTTCACACTCCACCTACGTCTATGGAACAGGTGTAGAGGTTCATCCCTCGTTCCCTGTTTAGATGTGGTTTCCAGCTTTCTCTTTTCCAATCTTTTCACTTTTTTATTTTTCCATCTGGAGGTATGGTCAAACTATCGTTCCAGTTCACACTCCACCCACGTCTATGGAACAGGTGTAGAGGTTCATCCCTCGTTCCCCTGTTTAGGATGTGGCTTCCGCTTCTTTTCCAATCTTTTCACTTTTGCTTTTTTATTTTTCAATTGGAGTAGACACCAAACTATCGTCCAGTTCACACTCCACCCACGTTCAAGGGAACAGGTGTAGAGGCTCATCCCTCGTTCCCTGCTTCAGGGGATGTGGTTTCCGTTCTTTTCCCAATCTTTTCACTTTTATTTTTTATTTTTCAATTGAGATAGACTTAACCACGTTCAAATGTTCACACTCCACCCACGCTTCATGAAACATGTGTAGAGGCTCATCCCTCGTTCCCCTGCTTTAGATGTGGCTTCCAGCTTTCTTCAATCTTTTCACTTTTCTTTTTTATTTTTCTGACTCTGGGAGAGATAGGATCAACCACGTTCAGTTCACACTCCACCATCGCTCATGGAACAGGTGTAGAGGTTCATCCCTCGTTCCCTGCCTAGGATGTGTCGGCTTTCTCTTTTCCAATCTCTTTTTCACTTTTATTTTTTTATTTTCAATCTGGAGATAGACTAAACTATCGCCCAGTTCACACTCCACCCACGTCTATGAAATAGGTAGAGGCTCATCCCCTTCGTTCCCTGCTTGCATGGTTTCAGCTTCTTCTTTTTCCAATCTTTTCATCTTTTTTTATTTTTCAATTGAGTAGATAGACTAACTATCGCCCAGTTCAGCTACCCACCCACGCTCTATGGAACAGGTGTAGAGGTTCATCCCTCATTCCCTGTTTAGGATGTGGTTTCCGGCTTTCTTTTCCAATCTTTTCACTTTTCTTTTTTTTATTTTTCAATTGGAGTAGAGAGACTAAACTATCGCCCAGTTCACACTCCAAATCTGAGCACAGAAACAGGTAGGAGTGGCTCATCCCATCTCTCAAGTCGCAGATGGTTTCCAGCTTCTTTCTTTTTCCAATCTTTTCACTTTTCTTTTTTTATTTTTTCAATTGGAGTAGATAGACTAAACTATCGCCCAGTTCACACTCCAATTCACTTCATGGAACAGGTGTAGGTGGTTCATCCCCTCGTTCCCTGTTTAGGATGTGGTTTCCAGCTTTCTTTCCACCTTTTCTACTCCTTTTCTTTTTTTTATTTTTCAATTGAGTAGATAGACTAAACTATCGCCCAGTTCACACTCCACCCACGTCATGTAAACAGGTGTAGAGGCTCATCCCTCGTTCCCCGTTTAGGATGTGGTTTCCAGCTTTCTCTTTTTCCACCTTTTCACTTTTCTTTTTTATTTTTCAATTGGAGTAGATAGACTAAACTATCGCCCAGTTCACAATTCACCCACGTCTATGGGAACAGGTGTAGAGGTTCATCCCTCGTTCCCTGTTTAGGATGTGTTTCCGGGCTTTCTTTCCACCTTTTTCACTTTTCTTTTTTTTTATTTTTTGGACTAAGTAGATAGACTGAACCATCGCCCAGTTCACACTCCACCCACGTCTATGGAACAGGTGTAGAGGTGTCTATCCCTCGTTCCCTGTTTAGGGATGTGGTTTCCGCTTTCTCTTTTCCAATTCTTTTCACTTTTCTTTTTTTTTTTTTCAATTGGAGTAGATAGACTAAACTATCGCCCGGTTCACACTCCACCCACGTCTATGAAACAGGTGTAGAGGCTCATCCCTCGTTCCCTGTTTAGGATGTGGTTTCCGGCTTTCTCTTTTCCAATCTTTTCACTTTTCTTTTTTTATTTTTCAATTGGAGTAGATAGACTAAACTATCGCCTGGTTCACACTCCACCCATTTTTATTGAATAGGTGTAGAGGCTCATCCCTTGTTCCTTGGTTAGGATGTGGTTTCCGGCTTTCTCTCTTCTAATGTTTTCACTCTTACGTAGCCCCCTGCACATCAGTGGCATTACCGCCTTGCTCGGGGTGATATGATTAAAAAAAAAAAAATATATATATATATATATAAAAATATAAATATGTATATATATGCAATTTGTTATATATATTATATTATTTATATATTATATATGTGCAGTACTTATTTGAAAGCACTCAATATCAGTGATAGAGCTAACATATTCAGTTAGATAGGTGTGAGTTTGTGACCCTGAGTTTCACTCTTTTGTGATCGTCAGACAAATTGATTATTTTTTAAAAATATATTGGATAGGGCTGCGTATATTGGTGTATTTTTGTGGAAGTGGGAGGAAAATTGGGAAGAAAAAATCAGTTCAATCAGTTAAAACTAAATACAGTTTTTGTCTAGTTTCTTTCTTTTAGTCAACAATATGGTGATCCTTACTTATACACATAGTAAGAGGAACCTTCAGATATTGGAGGCCATGTACATTAAATCTAAACAACCAACACTCAATAAAATCATCTTTAAATCCGGACATAACACATTATATTGCATTTGACTACATAGTTTTGTTGTCATTTTGTGCTATCATGCAGTGTGATGTCATAAAACTGCATTGCAAATTTGAGAACTGCGTTTATTATTTTTGGTAACTATTGCCGTTGCCAAGCAGAGTTTTATGTCAACACAAAATAAAATTGTCGGTAATGGTGGATGTTATTGTATCACCATCTAAATAACCTCTCTGAAGATGGCTCATGTGAGCTGAAAGCTTAGAACCAAATTAATAAAAAATTATCTAAATGTTGGAGAATTTTTGTCTTTATTTTCAACTGAAATTAAAGCCAAAATACGACATTTAGAACGGCTCATGATCAAACATAATAGATATTCATTGTCTCTTATATTTAACAGCATATGTTTAGAAAAATAATTGATGCCTCGATACACTAAATATATATACACATATATATATATGATTGTCATATATATATACTTTTAGTATATATATATGACTAAAAGAAAAAACTAGAGGAAAACTGTATTTAGTTTTAACTGATGCATTTCATCCACTGACAGACTTTGTCAAGGCAAAAAATGAATTTATTTGAAATAAAGTATAAACAAAGACAAATGCTGTTGGTTACTAGAAAATATAAAATTCTCATAAATATTCTTTAGGTCAACTAAAAAATATTAGATATTTAATTACATTATTTTGCATACGCAAAGACAATTGTTCATAGGAAGTATATTATCTGGATTATGTTGTAAGATGTTGAAAGGAAGTATTTAACTGTTTTTTAATTTTTTTGATAAGTTTGTTGTATATCTTAGCTTGGGAGTCCTATTTGGAAATGTGAAATTGAGAAAATAGTGGGGTGTAGATTATTATTTTGTTAAAATTGATGGTGGAATTATCAAGAATTTTCCTTCTGAGTATATATGACATTGAAATGATGTATTTAACTATTTTCTTTTAATTTTTTATATGTTTGTTGCATATGTTGGATTGGGAAAGTAGTGGTTCTATTAGGAATGGTGAGATTGGGAAAAAATGAGGCATGAATTAATATTTTTTGCCTTGATAAAGTCTGGCAATGGACAAAACACGTCGGTTAAAACTGAATACAGTTTTTGTTGTAATGGAATGTTTCACACTTTCTATCACTTATATGGACTGACTATACTAGTAGCCATATATAGAGAGCACTAGAGATACCTGTGGCTTGCCTCAGCAACTACTAGCCTGCCACCAGATTCCCTGTCTTGCCATAGTGTATTCTCTTCACAATAAACCTCTCTTCTTTCATCTCTGCACATGTTGCTGTTCTTTCACTCAAGTACCACCTTGTCTGTTTGTAACTTCTTTAGCAGATACAATAGTTTTCCTCCTCTTCATTCTTACTTTTAGTGACATTGTTCCTTTTTACAAAATATGTCTGAATATATATATATATATATAATGAAATTAAATTGTATGAATTTACAAATTCATTAGTAATAGTTTATTTCATGGATATTTTATAAACATCCACTCCTCAGACCCAAATTTTTCACAAAAATGAACAGGTTAGATTTTTTTCAGATGAAAGGAATCATGGGGAGACAGGGAAAGAAGGAAAACATTTTATCGATGGAAGAGGGGGTTAGACATCCAGTGTTAATCATTAAGCGTGGATGTCTTTCTATCCCAGGCAATAATGGACTAAACTTTTAGTTAGCCATTCTCAAACACATGACAGTAAATTTAAGGGCCATATTTTCTTGAATTGTCAGATTTTTATATTAATTCTGAAGGCAATAATAATATCTTCATCTTATAAATAATAACCTTTTCAGTTTTATAACAATATGATAACAATGTTAAAGGTGAGAGAAAAAGGAACAACCTTAATTATTATTATTTGTAACAATAACAATAATAATACTTCATAAAATTATTAATAATAATAACAATAGTTAAACAATGAAAACAAAGTAATATAAAGTCTTTAACAGGGTATTACATGAGTATTATATGGACACATTGGAGGGTCATTTAATGGAGCTTATATTATATACTTATTTGCATATAAATCTTTACTTGCACACCTACTTTTTTATAACTACATAAATATTTACATGCATATACACCCACATGTAGATATAAAAATTAAATAAATTATATATATATATATATATATATATATATCCCCACAATACATACATATATCTATAAACATAATATTAATACAACTTACTTCATCTCAATTAAAATTAATGATTGAGGGTTTTAGACAATTATGAATTTTAGTAAAGTCATATGTCAGTTTTGACTGAATAAACTTTTAAGTGGAAATTCCATTTCTATGGAATTTTAAATCTGTTTTTGTCTCTGAATTTGAAAATGAGTTCATTCCTCTGGTTTAAAAGTTCACTGGGATTTTTATACTAGATTATTACAATTTTGTCCTCCAAGTATAGATCGCATCTGTCCCTGAAGTTAGCAGTTTGTACATGTTCAATGATCCTCCATTTAATTTGTGGGGTGAGTCCTCCGTCTTTTAGTTTCCGATAGAGCAGTTTGATGTTTCAAAGAAGTATTGTAAAAGAAGTTTCGATGATTGTACAATCTTTGTTTCCAACTTTCTGCGGATAACTTTATGTATGTCTTTTTCTTGTTTGGTTCTTCTTCTGGAAAAATTGTAGCTTCATATATTGCTTTATTGTTTTTGTTATTATAGCAGTTACAAGGAGGTTTATATTCTTGTGCCTTATTGTGAATTTTTTTAATAATATATATTTTTTAATATATATATATAGAGAGAGAGAGAGAGCGAGAGAGAGAGAGAGAGAGAGAGAGTGAGTGCCTGAAGATTCTATTCAAACATAAAACAGACTACTACACTTGGTGTCCATTTTTTATTTACATATGTTGTATCTCTGATATCTTACCTATATATATATATCTATATATATATGATAGAATAAAAAAAGAACAAATAGCTTTATTACCATGTCTCAAAGTACCTGATGTTTTCCTTTGGTATATAGGCTTACAACCACATTGTGCTAAAATACTAGCTCCTATATGATGAACAAAGTTAAGTAATGTTGACAATAGTCAGTAGCTAGAAGGGTGACCACTTGAAAACACCAGGTGCTGTAAGTCTGGATGTGTGGGTGGTGAGATTGTTAAGTAAAGAACCCAGTTTCAATTCTCATTGAGTTTGTTATATTCACTTAACATGCTAATACCTTTGAAAAGGTATGCATACACCTCTTCTTCTCCCCAGCTATGGGTTAATTAGTAAAACTTGTATCACTAAAAATATTATCTAAAAATAATTCTTACAGTCTAAAAGTATTTTTTAGCTTTAGATAACCTGCAACAGGGTTGATAAATTGTAGAAAATAAATAAATCATTTATTCTTATGTATCTATTTTTGAAAGAGTGTATTGAGAAATTTTGTTCCTAATAAGAAATAATATGTGTAACAAGTGAAAAGGGTTCTTTTTTTTTGGTTTAAATACAAAATTCAAGATATTTAAATGAAAATTAAAAGCAATATTGAAATTACTTGTTTTGAACTGCATTCTTTTATCTTGCAGAGAAATATCAAAATCCCCTAAAAAGTCTGTGCTCTGATATTCAAAATTAAAAATAGATTAAAAAGGAATAAATTCTTGGGTTTGGATTAAACGAATTTTTTTACATAATCAATGATTCTTTCCTTAATTAGGCATTTGTTGATTACTTAATTAGTTTAGTCAAAACTGGTTTTCATTTTTCGACTAATTAACAAAGCAAGCTAATTAGATGCTCCTTGTTAATTTCTGTTTATTCTAATCGCATTTATATTGATCACCAATTGTCTGTGATTTCAACAACGCTTCATATGCTATTGAGCATCATCCAGATCATGGTTTACACACACTGTAATCTTGAAGCATTTCTTGCCAAACTGCAATGGCATTAAATTTTGGAAATGTCTTAAAACACCAAAATTTTTTTTATATATATCTATGTTGTAGAATAGGACTTGTTATACTTCCTGCTCTTCCCTACTGATGTGACAATGGACTGTTCCTACTTCTGAAGATTACAAGTAGCCACATTAGAGTAGGTTTTGAGGAGTAGTTGATTTACTCAAGATTTTCCCCCTATGTCTATAAGCATTTAATAATCTCTTCTTTGTTTTTCCTCCCTAGTCTTCAATTCCTTCAATAATCTCAATAACTATAAACAGACACACACACAAACATCTTGCCTTTTATATATATATTTATATTATCGATTTTCTGCTCTATTGTAAGAACTGCAACCTTGAAACTTCTGAATATCGTTTCTTATGTCTTTGTCTATGAATGTATCAAATTTGATTAAAATTGGACCACTCCTTTTATAACCCGATTTTTTCAATTATCTAATTATGGCCTTCCTAATTTTTGACTATTATTTATATATATATATATATATATATATATATATATGTTTCAGCCATTGCCCACACTTGTTTTCTTTAGGTGCTAAGAATTTCAAATTGAATCCTTTATTGTGATCACTGGGTTTTATCATTCTAATTCCATGTGCGATGCCACTTCCAAAGTTTACAAAGCATCCTAAACATGGTAACAAAGATGAGAACAACAGTTCAAACAATGTAAATAATCTCAGAAGTATAGACATATATCTATTTATATATATATATATATAGTCATCCACATACAAGCCTGTTTGGCTGTATCACAGCTCATCAGTGTTGCTAGACATTAGCTTGCTTCCAGCCGGGATTGAAACTTGACCAATTTGGTATCAGTTTGAAAGTCTACCCTTAAGTTATCGGCAGACGGCTGAGAGAGGAGGAAATTTTTAAGATGCTATATATATGAGATGTATGTGCACGCCAGCAGCTGAGTGAACTCAATTCATGATTGAAGAGTAATGTGTGAAAATATATATATATGAATAAAAAGAGAATTCGACAAGAAGAAAAACTGTGCTTAATGCAAATAATATTCATAAAAAAATATTTGAATATTACTTGCTCAGTTTATTTTTCCCTAGATTTTGAATTAGCGCACAATGTACCCTCCTCACGCTATGACTGACCTTTCAACCATCTAATAAACATTCATGAATGCTCTCAAATTTAAAAACCTTGATAAACCAATAACATCCTCACTTCTCTCTCTCTCACTCTCTCTCTCGCTCTCTCTTGCTCTCTCTCTCTCTCTCTCTATATATATATATATATATATAAAGGTGTGTAACATAATAAATCCTACATTTGCCTTGATAATGTCTCTCAGTCAGAGGATGAAACACATCGGCTAAGAACAGTTTTTCCTCATCTTTTTTCTTATACATTTTGTCTCTTCTGAAGATACATTTCATCTGAAAATATATCGCCAACTGATGTCAATTCAGTCAGGTTTCAATCCTGGCTAGAAGCAATTGGGTGTCTAATCATACTGATGAGCTGTGATGCAGTGAAACAGATCTGTCTGCAGATGTCTATTTACGCTCTCACACCCTGATTGAGCACTGTGGATGAATGATAGACTTTGAAAAAACAGTAACTACGCAAGCATCTACACATCATTCATTCAGTAATAAATTTGAACACTCTCAGCTACTGGTGTGTGTTACATTGCATATAGCAGGCTAAAAGTCTGCCTTCTTCTACTGAGTGCCCATAGCTCAGTGGTAGAATCACTGAATGATATTAATTCAGTTGGTTGTAAATTCTGGGTAAAAGCAATCAGATGTCTAAGCCGTACTGATGAGCTGTGATACAGCAAAACAGATCTGTCTGCAGATGACTATATATATATATATATATATATATAATGGCTGCTACCTTCTTCAAAAGAACTGTTACTCTATGGAACATACTACCAAGAGGATGGTTCCCCAATCACTATAATCTTAACCTCTTCAAGTCTAAGTTAAATCTTTTTCACATATCTTTATAATCTGTACTTTTTATCTCCTTATGCTCTTTCAACAGCCTCAATCATCAATCCTCTACCTTGATAGACTCATGGACCTTACAGTTCCTTACAGTTAAAGAAACACAAAAACAAGCAGCTATTTCCAAGTAAATATTGTGGATTATTCTAATATCTTTCCCATAAGTTGAGCTCACATAGCACTTCAAATAGGTGTTTATGTTGTATCTTTTAGATAATATAGGGTTTGAGTTCGAGTTTTGATTAATGGCATATCAACCTCTATGGGTTATTTAATACCAAAAATGTATGGTTTTAAGATGCTTTTTTTAAATGTTTGGTTATAGTGAGACTGTTGATTTAGTCAGATTTTGATGAAAAACAAATTTATTATTATTATTTTTTTATTTTAGAAAAATGAAGATGTCTTCCAGTTTTGTATTGAAAAAAGTATTGCTGGTAATAATTTTTTCCTTCAAAAAAGTATTGTGGGTAATAAGTTTTTCCTTCAAAAATGTAAATTTTTCTATAAAAGTTTATTTTTATGTAATTATTTCTATAAAAGTGCATTTTTATACTTTCATAGTGTTTCAACCCCAGTTTGGTGTTTAACTATTTGCCCATAGCTGGGACCCTAACAAGTGCTACCACCCCGGGTCAGGGTGGACCTGGGAACAACAGTAATTAAGAGGTGGTTCCATGCTCCTCACAACCTCCCAATCAGAGGCCTTGCTGCCGGATGTAGTTTATTGTCATACCCAGGACCTTTAGATAATATAGGAAACATAGGTATATATCTTTTTATATTTGCATCATTTGCAACTGCTTAAATATGAGGATTAATATAGTTACTATTGCTAACAGGATAAGTTTTGAGAAAAGTGTCATTATCATATTGAACTGTTCAGATATCCAAATATTTTTTATAGTTGCTGTTGTTAACATTTTTCAGATATATTCAAAATGGTGGGTTAACAGCAGCAAATGTGTTTGAATAATGGTGGTTATGTCAATAACTCTTCTCAAAGTTATGGACAATAAACATTTTTTCTCTCAAGTAATCAAAGGAAAATTCAAATATTACAAATACACAGCCACTCATGTATATATAAGAATTAATATGATAAATCAGAATATTACTTTGTGCAAAGAATTATTTATTTCATTCTTTTGTTATCATAAGATATATTGAAAAACTATACTTCTTATGAAATTCTTTGTTGCAAAAGAAAAATGCTTTTGTATTAGCAGAACCAATTTTCGTCAGTTTGGACACATCTCATAAACAGTGCCTTTTTTATTGACTGTAAAAATCGAAGGGTAGGTAATATTGTAAAGCATGTTCAATTGTACAAGGAAATACTGAAAAGTTATTGACCCAACCCACTAAAACCAGTGTTATAATAACCAAATTTCAGAATATGAATTTTGGAAATTGATCTAACCAAAAACAATTCAACAGCACCTTGTATATATATATTTGGATTTTAAAGTGTTTGATAAATTACATCACAAAGTACTGTTGGAACTGCTAGGTAATCTTGACAAAATGGAAATTCAGCAATTCTACAGAAGGATGCTGAGGATACCATGGACTGAACATGTGAGCAATGATGAGGTTTTGGAGAGGATGGAAAAGAAAAAGAAACTAATACTCAGCATCAGGAAAAGCAGCTAAAGTTCCTAGAACATGTAATGAGGAAGGAGGGCTTAGAGAATCTGATACTCACAGGTCAGATAGAAGGAAAGAGATACAGGTGAAAGCAATACATAACATACTTGATGGGCTTGAGCTTACATCCTGAAGCGATACAACACATAGAAAAAGATGAGAGTAAATCTAAATTTTCCTGTTTTTTGTGGAGCACCCTGTATATATATATATATATGTATAATATGAAAAATAGTTACTAATGAAAGTATATTCCACAGTTAGATATTTGCTTTAAAAAGTGCTCAATACAAAAGTAGAGCATAAATATATGGTAATAATAATAATAATAATAATAATAATAATAATAATGACATACTGCAACTTGATAGCTATAAAGTTTTGATGTTAAAACACCTGCCTGATGATGGTGTTTTAACACCAAAACTTTATAGCTATCAAGTTGTATATCAACTTTTATTTAATTTTTGAAATTTAAATATTTCATATGCAATTTTATTTATTTTTAGATAATAATGGTTTTAGTGATACAAGTCTTATTAATTAACCCATAGCTGGGGGGAAATGAAGTGGATTCATACTTTTTCCAAAGGTTATTTACACATAAGTGAATATAACAAATCTAACTGAAATTTGAACTTGGCAGTTTGATTAACAATTCCAAGTTATTATCCATTACACCAACCACACATCCAAACTTACCTCTGTTATTTCTAAACAGTCACCCATCTACTTCTGACCAAGCTTCACTCTGCTTAACTTCAGTGATCATATAGGAACTGATGTTTCAACGTGATCTGGCTGTAATCTCTTGAGGAAATCATCCAGAGCTTTCTGCCATACAGGAGGACAGATTTCACATAGCAGCTTTTAGTATTTTTTCCATGTTTCTAGCAAAATTTTCCTATTTCTTAGAACTCTGATTAGCTTTTGGAAAGCTTCTTTGGCTATCCTAATATGCTTTCGGATTACAGTATCACACTTTTGGTCCCTTCCCAGATATTTAAATTTTTACACTTGTTTTATTTTGATATCTTCAATTTGCAATTCACATTTTGGTCTCATCCTTTTGCTAAGTTCTTAGTATTCTGCTTGACTTTTGGAAAGCTTCTTTGGATATCCCAAATATGCTTTTGGATTTCAGTGTTACACTTTTGGTCCTCTGTTAAAACACTTCCCAGATATTTAAATTTTTACACTTGTTTTATTTTGGTATCTCCGATTTGCAATTTACATTTTGCACTCATCCTTTTGTGAACAACCATTCTGTCTTCTTTAAGTTGATGTTTAATCCTTTCTTCTCGTTTTCCTTTACTACATTCTGTAAAAGTTTTTGTCGCTTTCTGTGTCTGCTAACTAGTAAGGTTTAAAGTTCATTATGATAGTGATTCACTATTTGCTTGTTTCCAATGGAGGAACTTGTTTCTTTTCAAATTGACCTTAACATGACATAGATTATTTAACAAATTGATTTTCTCTTGTTCCCATTAACAAAGCAAGCAAGATAATCAGAATTTATTAAAAATGCTGTCAAGCAAACATCAACATTATTTTAGACATTCATCAGTTTGTCAATGCATTAATAAGAAAATATGTTAAAGAACAAAAAATAATTAACTAAAAAAACAAAATCTCCTGAGGATCTTGGCATATTTGTTCTTTCTATAGCATGTTGAAAGATGCCATTCTAAAATTTTTGTAAAAAATCAGATAAGACAGCGCGAGCTTCTGCTAATAAAAATAACAAGGCTGGAAGAAGAGAATTTTTAGACATTGTTAAGATGTCTGATACAAATCTCACAACCATGAAAAATGAAAATCTTTTTTATGCTTTTTATTAAGGAAATGATGTTAAACAACGAGTGACAATTTCATGGGAAAATAAACATCAAAATAATATTTCTGTGAAAAAAATAAACACTTAAAAAGAATCTTTGCATGGGATTTAGCTCAGAATATGACCAATGAATTAATAGAAAGAAAGAAGAAAGGACTAACTATTAAAAGTAAAACACATTTAAAATAGAATTCCCTTCCATTTACTTGCTTCCCCGACAGCTACAATCTCCAAGAATTTAAATGTAAAGTCAATAGTCATCTCCTATCTCAATAAACTGCATCCTCTCTCTCTCATGCTCCTTTCTCCATCCACTCCACTCTCATCAGTATTTTTATCCTTCTCTTACCCACTTCCTGACATCCCCTATAACCTGTCACACTTTCTCATAACTTTTCTCCTATGTAAGCCCCTGCACAACAGTGACAGTAAAATGGCTTGCTTGGGGCAATATGATTATAAAAGACAAAAATATCATGCACATCAGCAAAAGAGACAACTCAATTTGATTGAGTGAATCAGTTTCTACAATTTATGAACCATTTGCAGTTTATTTAAAGCCAGAAAATAACTTTAAATTGTAAGAATGTTTTAAAAAAGAATAATGATTTAGTGATACAAGTAATTCCTATTTTAACCCATAGATGGAGGAAAAGAGGTGGAGTAATACCTTTCTTAAGGGTATTTTGTATAAAGTGAATGTAGTTATCACAAATGGAATTCAAACTCAGCTTTGACTTCTCATTCAGTCCTTACTTATTATAAGCAAGAATGGCAACAAGAAGGAAATTAATATTGAGCATCAGGAAGAGACAACTGAAGTTCTTGGGACATGCAATAAAGAAGGAGAGCTTGGTGAACCTGATACTGACAGGCCAGATAGAAGGAAAAAGAGACAGAGGTAGGCAGAGGATAACATATTTGCAAGGCCGGATCAGGTGGATGACGGAACGGTGGTTGCGAGGTGTAACAGGAGCAAACATACTAAGAGCCACAAGGGATAGGGAGATGTGGAGAACCATGATCGCCTACGTCCTGAAGGGACAGGGCATAGAAGAAGAAGAAGAAGAAGAAGAAGAAGAAGAAGAAGAAGCTTACAGCACATGGTAAGCAGTCATCTATCTAGACTTGATGTTGCTTAACTTCTGTGATCATACAGGAATTGGTGTTTCAACATGATATGGCCATAAGCCTGAAACACAGGAGACGCTGGGCAATTTCTTTTTTGCAATAATAATGATTTAGTGATATTCCAAGTCATTGATGTTACTTAACTTTGCTGATGTTTCAATGTTGATGCATAAAAAAAGATGAATCAGTACACTATCTTTACATCCAACCCTTGTATATATATATAAAAATGGGTATTTAGGCAACAATCATTCGTTAATGTAAATTTGATAAATGGAATCAAAAGAAAAGAAAAATACTTTTTTTTATTGTTTTGTTGACTTTTCTTATTTACTTACATTAATTAAATAACACAGTATCAGCTGTAGTAGCATAGCATGTGATAACTGTATATAAAAAAGGTTCTCTCACTCTTTTCACAGCCTTGGGCATGACCACACTACTATTTTTTTCATTCTCAAGGCTACATGTCAAGCAAGTGTGCAATGGACCATCTGCTGATTAACTTTTATCTTTTTTCCAATTCAGGCACATATAAAATGAAGGGAATTTATTTGCTGCATAGAAACGAAAACATTGCCTTTTTCCTGAGTGCATTTTTGTGAATGAACATTTCATGTTCTCAATGAATCTACACACAACACTTTTGAATTTTTGAATGAATACTTCATGTTTTCCGTGAATATGACAGAGAAATTTTTGAATTTCTGAATGAACATCTCATGTTTTAAATGAATACACATGCAGCACAACTTTTTAAAAAGTTGTGCTGTGTGTATATTCTGAACTCTATACACAACATACAAAAATAAAATTCATTTTGTTTTAGTTGTGGTGCATTGGGCAGCAGCTCAGAACGAGAAATCGGGGAGCCGAGTTCGAATTCCAGTTGAATTCATTGCCTTCACTTACGCGCAAATACCCTTGGGAAAGGTATTAATCCGTCTCTTCCTTCCAGTTATGGGTTAAATAACAGGACAGATTGGGTTCTATAGCCTTGGTTGGCAACCAGTCTACCGCAGAAAGCAATGGCAACCTACTGTGGGATAATCTTTTGCCCAGTCAGTCACGTCTCTATCGAGACATGATCGCCCAAGCGTGTATCACATATGGCACTTAACTGACTGACTGACATTATTCAAACTACAATTCTCATCTTTGCTGCCATGTTTAAAATGTTTTAGCTATTGTACACTCTGGCCTTCTTCAGGTACTAAGAATTTCAAACCAAACCCTTTATGATCACTGGGGTATATCATTCTCATTCCATGTACAAAGCCACTTCTGGTAGCCAGGGTTATTTCCCTTTAACTTAACTTTCTAAGTTATTTCTTCATTACTGCTGTAGCCTGGTATTGAACTCACAACCCTTTGGATCAAGTCATTGGAACTAGCTAACATCTATATCCACCTGGCCATATGTCCCTTTTTTTCTTCTTCCAACTTCCTAAATTTGTTCCACTCATGCTTAACCACCATAGACAACTGCACTTCCCTCTCATTTGCATGGAACAGGCTTGCCTCCCAGAGAGTAAAACACTATGCTTACTTGGCCTGACACTCTCAGCAGACCTCAAGTGGAATGACTATGTTGAATCCATTGCTAAAACTGCTGCTATGAAAGTCGGCTTTCTGTGCAGGGCCCGGAAGTTCTTTCCGTCTGAATCTATCCTGCACATATATAAATATACCATTCGCCTATGTATTGAATACTGCTGGTCGGATGCCCCTGCTATTCTCCTCGGGGTTCTTGACAAAATACAATGGAGAATCTGTAATGTGATCGATACCAACTTGGCTGACCGCCTGCAGTCACTCTCTCACCGGCGTGACATGGCTTCCCTGTGCCTCTTCCATAAATACTTTCACGGCTTCTGCTCTGATGAACTTAGATCACTGGTGCCCCCTAGGTATGAATTTGCACGAGATACTAGATGAGCAACTTTTACAGTGAAATCGATGAAATGTAACTGCAATTTCTACTCCAACAGCTTTTTTTCTCGCACTTCCCGCCTGTGGAATTCCCTTCCGCATACTTGCTTCCCCGACAGCTACAACCTCCAGGAGTTTAAATGTAAGGTCAATAGACTCCTCCTAACACACTAACTCACATCCACTCTCTCCAACTCTCTCCCTATGTACATCCTAAGTTGTCTATCAACCTCCTTCTGACATTTCCTATACCCAATCCCTCTATGTAACCCCCTGCACTATAGTGGCAGTGGAATGCCTTGCTTGAGGTGATATGATTAAAAAAAAAAATGTCTTGAAAAAAATAAGAAATTCATTATTTCTTTTATCTATAATGTTGAATGAGTTAAAATTATTCAACTTTTTAACAAGGAAAATATCAAGTTTATATTAAAAATTGTCGCAAAACACTGTTGATTTATTGAAGATGGAATGATCTATTATATGGTTATATTGTCTTTAATTTGTATTTAGATACATTATATATATTTTCAGTTTTTCTAGTTGAATTGTTCACCTATATTGTATATGATCCATTATTGTACATAATTATATTACAATAAAATTTGTATTTTATATAAATAGTACCTTAAGAAAATTGAGATATAGTGAAGTGGGTATTTGGGGGAGAAGTGACACATTACTTTGCACTGACTCTGCACATAATAGAATTTATCCAATGCATGTCTGGTGAGTTACTTTGGGTAGAAGGGTTACCATTAAAATGATGAATGATGAATGATGTATTAACATGAATGAAAGAGTGGGTAGAGGGTTACCATTAAAATGATAATGATGAATGATGTATTAACATGAATGAAAGAGTGGGTAGAGGGTTACCATTAAAATGATAATGATGAATGATGTATTAACATGAATGAAAGAGTGGGTAGAGGGTTACCATTAAAATGATAATGATGAATGATGTATTAACATGAATGAAAGAGTGGGTAGAGGGTTACCATTAAAATGATAATGATGAATGATGTATTAACATGAATGAAAGAGTGGGTAGAGGGTTACCATTAAAATGATAATGATGAATGATGTATTAACATGAATGAAAGAGTGGGTAGAGGGTTACCATTAAAATGATGAATGATGAATGATGTATTAACATGAATGAAAGAGTGGGTAGAGGGTTACCATTAAAATGATGAATGATGAATGATGTATTAACATGAATGAAAGAGTGGGTAGAGGGTTACCATTAAAATGATGAATGATGAATGATGTATTAACATGAATGAAAGAGTGGGTAGAGGGTTACCATTAAAATGATGAATGATGAATGATGTATTAACATGAATGAAAGAGTGGGTAGAGGGTTACCATTAAAATGATGAATGATGAATGATGTATTAACATGAATGAAAGAGTGGGTAGAGGGTTACCATTAAAATGATGAATGATGAATGATGTATTAACATGAATGAAAGAGTGGGTAGAGGGTTACCATTAAAATGATAATGATGAATGATGTATTAACATGAATGAAAGAGTGGGTAGAGGGTTACCATTAAAATGATGAATGATGAATGATGTATTAACATGAATGAAAGAGTGGGTAGAGGGTTACCATTAAAATGATAATGATGAATGATGTATTAACATGAATGAAAGAGGACATGATCAAAAGTGAAAATCATTAAGAATAGGATAGATAATTTGTAACTTGTGATTTGAAAAGGTCAAAATTGTAGTGTTCAAACAACTATATAGAGCATGTTTCACAAATTAGTAGTTCTTAGTTAAGTTGAACATTACTTAATTTCTCTATCTGTCAAATTATGATCACCAAGTTAAGTAATTTCAAGCCTAGTCAGTACTTAATCTGAAACTTCTTGGAAATACCAGGTACTTAAGTATGATGGTCATATAATAGAATATGCCTTGGAGAGCTGAGTTCCAATTCCAGTTGGGTTCATAATATTCACTTACACACAGTTGCTCTTGGGAAAGTTATGAAATCACATTTTCCCCTAAAATATGAGTTAATTAGCAAGACTAATTTATTATTATCTAAAAAAAAAAAATTACCCAGTGCCTCCTGTGTTTAAGGCTTATGACCACATCATGTTGAAACACCAATTCCTATATGATCACTGAAGTTAAGCAACATCGAACCTGGTAACTACTTAGATAGAAAATATTTTCTGACTTAAATAACCTACAAAAGGTTGATAAGCCATAAAAAACAATTAATCAGTCTTTTGTTTCACCTGCTATTTCTCCCACCTTTCAAAATTATTCTACCAAGAAAAAGATCCTAAATAGCATTTCACACAGCGATTTATGTATTATTCTTATTTTTGAAAATATTTATCAATTGATGCATTTCATAAAAAACAGCATTGTATTTAAGTTTCAAATACTTCCCTTGAGACAGTTTTGTTTGAAAAAAAATTATAAAAATATTAAAAGTTGAACATTTTCTAGATGAAGTTTTGTTTGAAAAGCAATAAAAAATTCAAATAAGTTATAAAAAAAATAAAAAGTCCAGAAACTTCTTGAGATAGTTTTCCTCAGAAAGAAAAAATAATATTCTTTTAACTTATCATTCCTATCTGACATTTAGAAATGTTGTGAATATGCAAAATAGAATTTAAAGTTGTCTAATGTTAAATACTGTCTGTGACATATGAATTCTAATTATTTTGAATTGTATAAAGTCTTTACATTCCTAAATAATCATTAATGGCTTCATGGATGGTAGCATGTAAAAACTGATTCAATGTTGGAATATATATATACATATTGTAACAAAGTTGTAGAACTCGTAGGTTTTTTAATCTGCTGTTCATGCATTTACTTTTATAAAGAGTGCTCGATACATACGTAGAGTGTTTTATTGTAATATTTGTTACAATGGTTTATAAATTCATAGTATCACTACACAAAAATTTTCGCGTTTTGAAGTTACCTATTAGGTGCTTCTCATCGGGTGACAAAGTTGAAATGAAAATTTAAATGGTGAAAACAGACTTTCCACTCAAATATGAGTATCCATTAAAAAAGAATTATGCAAAACAAATAAAAATTCAAATATGTTGGCTAATGCCAGTTTCATAAATTTTTGTATAATTTTCTAATGTTGTTTTTGGTTGAGTTTGTTCACATTCAATACAGTCTGAGTAGATATTAATTGTTTGATAAAATTAATCTGGAGAATGACTATATAAAGGTTAAACTGAATCTTGTCTATCATGAAATCTTTTGTGGGTTGATTGGTAAGACACATCTGATCTTAAGACGGCATCTCCCTGATTTTGGGAGCATGCAGGTTTGATTCCTGTTGGAAGATAGATATTTTTCAAACAATTTCTCAAACGATTAAGGCCAGAAGAAATTATAATGTACTGCTTAACTATATATATATATATATATATATATATATAGTCATCCGCAGACAGATCTGTTTCGCTGTATCACAGCTCATCAGTATGGTTAAACTCTGATTGCTTTTAACCCAGGATTGAAACTCGACTGAATTGGCATCAGTCAGCAATTCTACCTCTGGGCTATGAGTGTTTGGTAGAGGAAGGCAGACTTTTATATATATATATAAAATAAAACAGACTTTTTGCCTAAATACAAGTATTCATTAAAAAATAATAATGTTAAACGAATGAAAATTCAAAACATTGAAAAGTGTTGTTACTGTTCTACAATGATTCATTAAAACCATTTTTATCACCTTTGTTGTCTATCACAACATTTTGGCTGATCTAATCCCCAGCCTTCCTTCTGCTAATTCATCTTACTCAGTTATTCCTAGCCATGTTTCTACTGAGTCTGTATCTGTACTACCCAGCCTGGGATTGATCTAAAAATTACTATGCCACCAAATTCACAGAGAGAAAGAGTGGCGGGGATCAAAGAGTGAGAGGAAAGAAAATGGAGAGTAAGAGAAAAGAGAAGCAAATAAACAGAAGGATAAAAGAAGCAATGAGAGAGAGGGACAAGAGAAGCAATGAGAGAGGGGGCAAGTGAAGCAATGAGAGAGAGAAGAGCAAGAGAAGCAATGGGATAGAAGTGAGAGAAGCTATGACAGAGAGGTGGAAGAAAAGCAATGAGAAAAAGGGGCAAGAGTAGCAATGAGTGAGAGGAATAAAAGTGGATATAGAGAGTGTGAAGGAAATCAAAGAGAGTGACAGAGAAGTAAATAAAAAGAGGAGAAGGAGGAAGAGAGGAAGTAAATGTAAGTAAGGGAAGGAAAAGCAGCATAAAAGAGGGAGAGAGGAAAAAAGCAAAATAATTAGTGGAAGGAAAAAAAATAAGCAAAAATGAGTAAGAGGAGGAAAAAAGAAGCAAAAAGAGTGAGAGAAGGAAAAAAGAAGCAAAAAAGAGGAAAAGAAGGAAAAAAAGAAGCAAAAAAGAGTGAAAGAAGGAAAGAAAAGAAAAAGAGTTAGAGGACGAAGAGTAGGAGTTAGGTACAGAAGCAAGAGAAGCAGATAGTGATGGGCAAGAGAAACAAAGAGTGAAAGGCAAGTGAAACAGAACAAGGGATAAGAGTCATAAACAAAGTGAGAAGGAGAAAAACTGATAGCAATAAAGATAAAGCAAGAGAGAGTTAACAGAGAGTGTAAAAACTCAATTAAGAGAAAATCTGAAAGAGTAAAAAAGACCAATAAATAAAGAAGCAAATCTAAAACAAAATAAATTACTCTTAAAACCAAAGTGAAAAAAGGTGGGCTTCTTTTTGACTGATAACATTTTTCATTCTTTTTTTTAAAACCAAGATTATTGGAGATGAAAAAAATGTGATAGAACACTGAGTTTTACACCACATTTAAACTTGAGGCAAAAGCAAAAGTTGAAAAACAAAAATGAAAACTTACAAGAAACAAAATATTCAGAGGGGAGAAAGACAAAAGGAAAAAAATGGTTGAAGCAAATATTGCATGTTGCTGTCATCATTTATATCACAAATTTATTTATTTATTTAAAAAGAAAGAGAAGAATGCAGACATTAATAAAGATAAAGAATGAATGACTGAAAAGAAAGAAAAGTAAAAAGAAATAAATGAACAAAAAATGGAAGATGTGAAGAAAAAGAAATAAAATTTTGTAGGTTTTGATGTGGGGAAAATATTCAACAAACTCTTTGTTGCGGTTGTGAGATGCACTTTTTGTGTCAAATAAGAATGGACACAATTTAAATTTTTACACATTTTATTTACTGTTGGTTAAAAATCGATTTAAAACATGACCAGTGAATTACTAGTGGATTAATGGTTTGATAGGAAACATAAGAGAATGCTTGACTACCATCTTAAAATTTCTTTTCTTCTCTGTTGTCCTAGAGAGTTCTGATCAAGGGGCATAACTTGGTTCTCATCTAGGGAGCAAGTTAACTCCCTTGTTATGATGTCCATCCCAACATACCCACCTTTAGGCGTGATGCATGAAGGATGTTTGACATGGATCTAGCTGTAAAGATGTAGTTAGTTTTTGCTTATGATTTGCTCTCATTGTGCCTTGAGTCTTTGATTGTTTATTGGGTTTCACTTGAAAACTTTAATAATGGAATGACTGGGTCAAAGGTCTGGTGAATATGGGAAATAGAGTAGATGAAACAATATAAAAAAAGGGTTTACTACTACATCTCCCACATAATTTCTCTTCTCACCCACCCCTAATCTAAATGGACCTGTTTGATTGGCTAAGACGATTTTCCTTGACCAATCAGTGGACAACCAATTTTGGCAGGCTCAGTGCAAAAATCCTTCTATCTTTCTCTTTTTTCAAATGTTCTAGCAAGAAACAACAGGTAGGAAATTTCCTCTCCTTATTTGAGGCTACTTTGAATATTCTAAGAGCTGTCTAATTTATTTGGACATTAAAGAACATTTCATAGCTGGACTTCTAAAGCCACAAACACAACTAGTTTTGCAAAGACATTTCTTCTCTGTTATTGCCTTAACAATTAATACTTGTCTTTTTATCTCTGTCTTGTGTCTTTTGTATTCCTTTTTTTCAGCAATTCCAACTAAATTCACCTTAACAACCAAGTTTCAAATTTTTTTTATTTGTTATTTATGCTGCATACAGTTTTGCATTTTCATTATTTTTCCTATTGATGAGCATAAGGCACTTTTTTTTACCAATTATTTATAGACATGTTTCAGCTGCTGAAGGTATAAATGTGCATTTAATATCTCCCTACATTTTAAGAACTCTAAATGAATGATACTCTGATGATCTTAACAAATGCATAACATTGCCTTTTTTTCATGGAGTTCAGCTTTCGGCAATGATTGTATAGTTTTATCCTTGTCTATACAATGTACAGGATGTCCCCAAAGACTGGACAAATAGAAAATCTTATTGACTATCATTTTTTACCTCCACTGATTAAACAGTTTTATTGAAAGAAGAAAGAATTGAACTTGACTTCTTTTTCTGGGGTCTACTAAAAGAGAAGGTGTACTCCAAAAAGTACAGGTGCAACAAATCTTGAGTAAAAGGATAAAGTGTGAATTTGCAAAAATTAATGGAAATGTGGAGTTATTGCATTGAGTTCACATGAATCTTGCACAGCACATCAACATTTTTGCTTGTGTCCAAACTTTAGGGACACACCCTGTATTTTGCATCAAGCACTGTGATATGTTCATGTGCTCCAAATGTATTCTTAAATGTTACGTATTATTACTAGTTAGAACAATACAGTTATCGTAATAATTCCTCAAAATGGAAATTACTAATGACTCAACTTAATACAATCAAAGGCATTATTTTTGGAGACATCCTCTAAGTTCTGAAGGTTTCTCCTTGAATAAGAATGATATAATCTAATTGCCACATTAGCAAATATCTGGTTGATTGAAAACTGATCTTGTGAAAGGAATTGATGAAACAAAAATACGAGTGAAATTTGTGTGCACATATCTAATATAATACCTTAAAAATGTGTACTAATTTCACTAGAGACTGAAATATTTGTACTAATTTTGCTAGAGACTAAGAGGAAACTACAACAATTTGTTTCAATTTGAATTCTCTATGAGCCAGTAGCAATTATAAAGACAGGAAAATTGCATTTTCACAATCGACGGTTAGAGGATGTAATGATGAGTTTGGGGACTTGAAAGAATTAACTTTGTGACTTTCATGAAGTGATGGCATACTTTAAAATGAACAATTTCTTTTGTCAATTTTCATCGATAGATGATCGAATTTGTTAGAAGGTTTGGCAGGCTGTTCTTGACCCTGACATTAAGTTTCAAGCAGGAGTTATAGAGGAATTAGTACTGATGATGAATTGGATTTCGATAGCCCTGGTAGGAGGTTAAATGCAGTTACTGTTCATGGCACTGATTCCCAATCTTTTTTCTCTGGGCTGCATTTTCAAAATGAAAATTAGCTCGTGTCTCATCAAAGGGAAGTCCTGGTAAAAAGGCACAAGTAACCCTATGATAAAGAAGGTCCAATGAGAGGTTTAAAATGGGGATACTGGCAGATTCGAAGTCAGAACATCATCATTAATAACTCTCTCCTCCAAATTGTGGATCCTAGTTACTATAATTGATATAATCTAAACTTATTTAGAAATGGAACTTTGTGTGTGTGTGTGTGTGTGTGTGTGTGTGTGTGTGTGTGTGTGTGTGTGTGTCCATTACCTATAGAGTCCAAAACGGCTGAACTGATTTTCTTAAAAATTTATACAGTTGTACAATAAGCATCTGCGAGTGTTCTTAGCTAGGTTTTGTGTCAAGGTACACCCGATAAATATCAAAAATTGATAATCAAAAATATCGGGTTATAGAAGGAGTGGTCCGATTTTAATCAAATTTGATACACTCATAGACAAAGACATAAGAAACGATATTCAGAAGTTTCAAGGTTGCAGTTCTTATAATAGTGCAGAAAATCAATAATATATATATATTTAAAAGGCAAGATGTTTGTGTGTGTGTCTGTTTATCTGTCTGTATGTCCTTTATACAAATCTACAATTTTTATCCGATTCTCACCAAACTTCACACAAATATTCTTTAGGCTGAGTCTGAGCTCCAGGACCATGGATTAGTTTTAAAGCTTTCGTTAAACCCAAGCAACACTGGGCTATACCACTAGTGCAAAAATATCACAATGATAAAATTGGTTAATAATTATTTATAACTATTTATACTGGGATTCATGCATGCAATTACAAGTAATCCATAATAATATTTTAAATTTTGAAATCTTACTTATTTTTGGCATATATGAAGTGTTCCAATAACTTGGACTGATTTCAAATGTGAATTAAGTTTAAGCATCTAATGAGTCTTTTTCAATTTCTTTCAGATTTAACAAATTCAGTCTTTGCTAATTTTAACAATGTGTTAAAGTTATCAAAGCCTATTTTGAAAATGGATGTTCAAACAGAAATCCATTTGGCTTTATTAAATGAGAAGTTTCCAGGTCACATCATCTCTCAAAACAGTGGTGTTAATTGGCCGCCACGATCATGCAACTTGATGACTTTAGAAAAGAACATGAGGTAAAGGATGCAAGTCAGAGAGATAAGAGATGGCAATTGACCTTACATTTAAATTCTTGGAGATTATAGCTGTTGGGGAAGCAAGTATGCGGAAGGGAATTCCACAGGTGAGAAGTGTGAAAAAAGAGGCTGAAAAGCAGAAGTTATGGTTACATTTTATTGGTTTCACTGTAAAAGGGTGGGACCTAATTGCTAGTCTAGTAGCTCGAGTAAATTCATGCAGAGGGGGCACCAGTGAGCAAAGCTTGTTGGAGCAAAAGCTGTGAACGTATTTGTAGAAGAGACAGAGGGAAGTGACATTACGCTGGTGAGAAAGTGACTGCAACTGACCTACCAAGTCGGGATCAATCCCATTTCAGATTCTTTGTTGGATTTTGTCAAGAACCTTGAGGCAAAAAGCAGGAGCACCTGATCAGATGTGACAGCAGTATTCAATACATGAGTGGATGGTAGATTTATATATGTGCAGGATGGATTCATACAGGAAAAATTTCCTGGCTCTACACAGTGAAGCGACCTTCCTAGTAGCAGATTTAAATTAGATGGATTCAATGTACTCATTCAACTTGAGGTCTGCTGAGAGTGTTAGGCTAAAGAGGCGCAGTGTTTTGCTTTCAGGGTGACTATCCTGATCCATTCTAATGGTGGGTAGGAGCAATTGTCTGTGGTGGTTAACAGATAGCTGCTTTGTTTTGGAATCATTAAAATCCACAATCCATTTCTTGCCCTAGTAAACCACAGATTGGAGGTCCTTTTCAAGCTAAGCAGCAAGGTTTGCTTTGTCAGCCTCAGTGGATTTCTGATTGAGGCGAGTGTAAATGGTGGTGTTGTCAGCATAGATGCCTACTTGGGATCTGATTGCGTTGGGGGAGATTGTTGATAAAGATCAGAAAAAGCATAGAACTTAGAATAGCACCTTGAGGGACACCCGTATTTGTATGATAGTATCAGGAGGTATGTTCATTCAGTACTAACCCTGATTATGCAATTTGAAAGGAATTACAGGATTAGATCAAACAATTGACTGGTTATACCATAGCCCTGTGACTTGCATAGAAGGCCAGCATGCCAGATTCTATCAAACACTTTGAATAGATACAGGGCAACCGCTTGAGCTTTGCTGTTCTTATCGTGAACATGGTATATATACTCAGTGATGGTTGTTAGCATATCAGCAGTAGACCTAGTGAAGCAGAAACAATACTGTTTGTCAGAGAAGAGACTGTGGACTGTGAGATGTTGAACCACCTTGGCATTGATTATGGCCTTGAACACTTTGCCAAAAATTGGTAGGAGGCTGATAGGGTAGTAATTAGAGGAGTCTGAGGGTTTACCAGAATTCTTAAATACAGGAACCACAGAGGAAGATGTTCAGCAGGCAGGAAAGCAAGATGCAGAGGAGAGTAAGAAGCACATTTCTTCAGGACATTGATTATGATTCTGTTGCATCTGCTTGCTTTATGGGGGTCAAGCTTTTAAATTATGTTAACTACCAGCGATGTAGTAATGTGGACGTCACTCAGTTGAACCACACTTTTAGGTGGAAAGTTGGGTATGTATACCTCAGACAATTCCTGTATCGAGAATCTGCGAGCAAAGCACTTGGCCTTGTCCGCTGAAAATGTGGGGACCTGAAATTCATTGATTAGAGGTGGGGATTGAGAGCTTACTGTTATCTGTTGTGAATTCAGTACTAGGCTACAGCAATGGTAAGCAAATAACTTAGAGAGTTAAATTAAAGAAAGATAACTCATGGCTACCAAAAGTGGCAGCGAATATGGAATGAGAATGATATACACCAGTGATCATAATAAAGCATTCAGTTTGAAATTCTTAGCACCTGAAGAAGGCCAGAGCATACAACGGCTGAAACATCGTAATCATGGTAGCAAAGCTGAGGACAATAGTCCGAAAAATGTAAATAGTGTAAATACTATCTCATTTCAAAAGTATAGACAAATACTGGTTATTTCAAGGTCTCTAGAAATATTATAATGCTGTTATTTTTGGCCTGATGCTAGCTCTGTTTTTAAATCTATCTATCTATCTATCTATCTATCTATATATATATATATATATATATATATATATATATATATATCCATTTTAAAATATAATAATGTTAAATAAATAAAAATTCAAATATATATATGTGTGCGTGTATGTGTGTGTGTGTGTTTGTGTTTGTGTGTGTTTTCTTTTTTGCGAAATAGACATCTATATATGAATATTCATCTAATAATACTTTTGATACTGGGAGTTCTAGTAAACAACATAGGTAGAACAACTCATAAAAATACATAAATAAAATAAAAAAAAATCATTGGTAAAATGAATGTGAAATGTGTAAATAAATTCAGTAATGAATTGAATGAAACAAAATGGCCGACACATAATATTTTTCACTTTCTGCCATGATTGTCTTTACACAGTCAGAGCATAACCTCTCAAGAAAAGCAAAACTATAACAAATTGGATGCAGAAGGAAGAAAGAATGACATTATTCCTTCATTCTTGTTATACAGCTCTTATTTATTCATTCATTTATCTTATATATATATATATATATGTATGTATGTGTGTGTGTGTGTGTGTGTGTGTGTTTGCAAGTATTAGCCATTTTCCACTTTGTTTGGCTACTTAGTAATAAATTTTATTAGTCTTTATTCATTGTTATTTTTTTCAGTCAGTCTGTGTAGTGAATGAAGTTGAGGGCTTGCTGATCAGATTTCTTTGAAATTTCATTTTGTCTTCATAACGCCATTACCAAAAGCTTGCACACTGTTGTTACTTCTACTTCACTGTCCTCTCTTTCCTGCCATTTTTGTTACTGGACAAATTTCAGTGTGGAAATCCAATTGAGACTATGAATGTGGAGGCACGAGAAACAATTTCTCTGTCTGTTTGTACAATTGATAGGCTTAAGTGCTAGTAGGTTAGCCGAACAGGTAACGTTTCCATCAGTTTACTCTTTTATGTATCTTTCTCTCTTTATCATATACTGCAGGGGCTTACACTCTGCTGAATAACCTGTGATACCCTTGCCACTGCTAGTTAAAGATATCTCCATGCTTTTACACATTGTCTTAAAAAGTGCAGTGCTTATTTTTGTAGAAGTCAAATAACTTACCTTCCAACATGGCTGTCTTCTTTTGTCTCTCTGTAGGAAGGTGAACATTCAGTAGTGCGAGACTCACCTTCCTGATGTTTCCAACTAGCGTCCAGTTGGCAGACAAAAATAAACAGAGTTGTAACTGAATATATGTCCCTATGTGGCCCAAAAACAAATGGTGGATATTGTGCTGAATATTTATGGAGCTCAATGTACACACTGAAATTATCAGCCAATCACAGCTAGACAGAATAGACTTGCCTGTATCAGCATGGAATCTTCCAGGTTATTATTTAAACCACCTACCAATTTACCCTGGTGGTTTTTTGGTCAGTCAGACTCAACTTCTATTCTAGTTGATTACTGACTGGTTGTTCTACAAGATCTTTACAATTTTAAAATAAATTTACACATTCTCAGTTTAACTAAAAATTTAGGCATACTCAATAAATACTCTTCTCTTTCATGTGCCATGTTCCTTTTGGATATTGACAATAATAACCATCCATTTTCCTGTTCTTTGTATCTCTTAAAAAGTTTTGCCTTTTTGTTATTTTACCCAAACCCTGTTCTACCACCCATACACTCAAGCCCATCAAGTATATTATACACTGCTCTCCTCTGTACCTCTTTCCGTTAATCTGTCCTGTGAGTATCAGATTTTTCCCCATTAAATGCCCCAGAATTTTCAACTGCCTGTTCCTGATGCCAAGTATAAGTTTTCTTTTCATTTCTATTCTCTCTAGAACCTTGTTGCCCACATGTTTGGTCTATGATATCCTCAGCATCTTTCTGTAGAACCACATTTCTGTTGCTTCAACTCTCTTCCTCATCTTTGAGGAGATTATCCAGCATTTACTTTCATACAAGAGGACAGATATCATGTAACAGTTCAGTACTTGTTTCTTTGTTTCCAGGGAAGCTTTCCTGTTTCTTAATACTCTGCTTAGCCTTTGAAATGCACCTTTGGTGATTCCGTTACTTCTTCAGGTCTCAGTGTCGCATTTTCAGTCCTCTGTTAGACTACTTCCCAGACAATTAAATTTCTGTACCTGCTTGATTTTATTATCACTGACCTGTAATTTACATTTTAGGTTCATGCCTTTTGCTGATAACCATGCATTCTATCTTCTTGTAGTTTATATTTAGTCCTTTTTTCTTGCTTTTCTTTGCTACCTTCTGTACGAGGTTTTATAATTTCCTTTTTGTGTCTGCTATCAGCACTGTGTCATCTGTATATCTTATACAGATTGCGGCTGCCAGTAATGAATCCTGGTAAGAGTTCTAATACTCTCAGAATTGCCTCTCTGTATAGGTTGAATAAATTCAGTGAGAAGGCACATCCTTGTTGTACACCCCTCTCTTTTTCGTATTGCTGCTGAACTCATTTTCTGTCCATATGCAGGTGGTTTACTGCCAGTATAGGTTCTTGGTTATTCTAAATTTCTTTCCCAAATATGTCAAAGTTGCTGAGCAGCTCTAACACATCTTTGTACTGTACTTTATCAAACATCTTTGTGCTCTATAAAACACAGGAACACTTCTATAAAACACTATAACACTCTATAAAAAAAACTATAAAACTATAAAACTTTAACACGATAAAATTTCATTAAAACACTATAACACTTCTATAAAACTATAACAATCCTATAAAACTACAAAATTTCTATAAAACACTATTATACTTCTATAAAACTATAACGCTTCTATAAAACTATATAACTATAACACTATAAAGTTTCTATAAAATACTATAACACTTCTATAAAACTATAACACTCTATAAAACTATAAAGCTATAACACTATAAAACTTCTATAAAATGCTATAACACTTCTATAAAAGTATAACACTTCTTTAAAACTATAACACTATAACACTTCTATAAAACTGTAACATTTCTATAAAACTATAACACTATAAAACTTCTATAAAAGGCCATAACACTTCTGTAAAACTATTACACTATAAAACTATAAAATTATAACACTATAATACTTCTATAAAACACAGGAACCCTTCCTTCTGCATTTGTATTGCCCTTTCTGATAATATTCTGAGCATAAATATTGTGTTTCTTGTTCCGATGACTTTGACGAACACACACGGCTCTTGTCCTATCTCTGCCCTCATATTGTTGTGCGCTATATTCCCCAGAATTCAGATGAATTTTGTTATGTGGCTCACTAGGCTGATTATCTGGTGGACTTTGTATTCGTTTGCACCTGATTTCTAAGGCGGTGCTATGAAAATAGATCTGCTTAGGTCTTCTGGAATGTCATCACTGTTACAATTTCCACAAAAATTAATCTACAAACCCTCTACAAAACTAATTGTGGCAAATAACTATCCCAAAACTACTAGATTTTATTAGTAATAACACATGCATAAAAAAAATCACCCCAAAAGTCCAACTACATTTTATTTCTTGTTGAGAAAAGACACAAACATGTTAGAAAATTCCAATTTTTAACAGCTTTTCTCATCTTCTGGTCTACAGGCCTAATTATATAAAATAAATATTAATTTTATTATGATTATAATAATGATATTGTAATTGTTGTTTTATCTCCTGAATTCCTTTGATCGGTTTAATATATCAACATATATGATGGGTAATATGCTGATATTTTTTAACAAACTTGAACTGTTCATTATGACTGTGTTTGTTGTTATATTATTGTTGTTGTTATTATTATTATTATTGTTTCTATCATTTTATAACCATTTTATTATTATAATTATTATTGCTTCTATTATTTATAATCATTTTCTTCAGATAGAAACATGTCTTTTATTATGTTTGTGCTTTTAACAATTATAAAAGATGCTATGCCATGATGATATCTGTCTACAACACACACATGCATGCATATATATATATATACGAAAGAATATTAAAAAGTTTTGAATTTAAAAATGTATTTTGGGACAGTATTTGTTTATTTTTATTATTGTATTTTATATTTCAGACCGCCCTCGGTCCTTCATCAGAAACAAGTGATTTATATATATATATATATATATATATATATATATATATATATATATAGATAGATAGATAGATAGATAATGAAGAGATTGAGATAGATAGATAGATAGATAGATAGATAGATAGATAGATAGATAGATAGATATAGTGTAATTAGGCAGCAATTGTCCTTTTTGACACATTGAAAAGTATAGATATTTTATGTCTATTAAGTTTAGCCAACTTTTTTCTTTTTCTAAATAGCAAATGATCGACAAAACAGTCTGCTGTAAAATGTATGAAATTTCATAAATCAATATAATTACCATGACAAAGCTTTCGACTCATGTGAGTCATCATCAGGGATGTGTAGGTACCAAAATCATGACCGCTATAATTAATAAGTATATAAGTAAAATAAGGTGAAGAAAACCATAAGTGGGACATTTAATGTGTCGTTATATTTTAAAATGGATAGAATAAATCCTAAACTGCATTTTTAATTTTACGAGCCGTTAAATGTAGCACTAATGGTATTCTTCACCTTTTTTTACTTATTTTCTATCATGATTTATTAAATATTTTTGCCGGTAGATGTAAATAGATAAATACACTGCTTAATAATAAAAACAAAAGATCTACTTAAATATAGGTATCCATTTAAAAATATATATATCCACACATACATTAGAAAATGTATTAAATATATACATACATATATATATATATATATATATATATATATATATATATCTTTTTTTTTTTTAATCATTTCACCCCAAGCAAGGCATTCCACTGCCACTATTGCACTTGGGGCTATATAGGGGGAGGTAAATAGGAAGAGTGGTTAGATATAGGAAATATCAGAAGGGAGTTGATAGATAGTTGGGTGGGTGGGAAGAGTGTTTGAAAGAATGGAAGTTAGTTTGTTTGGAGATGTCTATTGACCTTATATTTAAACTCCTGGAGATTGTAGCCATCGAGGAAGCAGTCATGTGGAAGAGAATTCCATAGTCGGGAAGTGCAAGAAAAGAAACTGTTGGAGTAGAAGTTGCGGTTGCATTTTATCGGTTTCACTGTAAAAGGGTGGGATCTAGTTGCTAATCTAGTATCTAGTATCTCATGCAAATTCGAACCTAGGGGGCACCAGTGATCTAAGTTCATTGGAGCAGAAGCCGTGAAAGTATTTATAGAAGAGACACAGGGAAGCCACGTCATGCCAGTGAGAGAGAGACTGCAGGCGGTCTGCTAAGTCAGTATCGATCACATTGCAGACCCTCCGCTGTACCTTGTCTAGAAGCCCAAGTAGAATAGCAGGGGCACCCGACCAGATATGGCAACAGTATTCAATGAACGGGCAGATTTATAAATGTGCAGGATAGATTCAGACGGAAAAAACCTCCGGGCACTGCACAGAGAACTGACTTTCATAGCAACCGATTTAGCAATGGATTCGATATAGTCATTCCACTTGAGGTCCACTGAGAGTGTGAGACCAAGGAGGCGTAGTGTTTTACTCTCTGGGAGGCAAGCCTGGTCCATGCTGATAGGAGGTAGGTGCGATTGTCTATGATGATTAATTGATAGTAGCTTCATTTTAGAAGCATTAAAATTTACAAGCCATTTCTTACCCCAGTCCACTATGGATTGGAAATCTTTTCCAAGCTCGGCTGCAAGGTTAGCTTTGTCACCCGCACCAGTTCTTTGGTCGAGGTGAGAATAAACTGTGGTGTCATCGGCGTACTTGGGATCTTATGGTATCAGGGAGATCATTAATGTAGGTCAGAAAGATACACATATATATACATATATATATATATATATATATATATATATATATATATATGCATATATATATACAGTACTGTGCAAAAGTATTAGGACAAGAACTATTTTATCTTTTATGAAGCATCAAATTAAAATTTTAAATCACCCCTGTCCTAACACTTTTTCACACTTTCATTAGTGTGCAAAAGTATCAGGACAGGAGTGATTTTCCTAAAAACCTCACTGAAATTCAAATACAGGGTGAAAAGCCAAACCTTTGTAAGAATTATTTAACTAAAAAGGAAGGCTTCGAAATTTGAATTGGCCCCCACAAAGCCCTGATCTCAATCCTATTGAACATCTATGGGATATTTTGGATGAAAAATTGATAAATATAATGTTACTTTGCAAGACACACTTTGGGAACAAATACAAGATGCTTGGCAGGAGATACCATTTGATACCTTGAAGAAGCTTGTGATGTCAATGCCTGACAGAATGAAGGCTGTGATCAAAGCAAAAGGCTATTATACGAAATATTAAATTTATTTTGTAACAAGTATTTTTTCTTGTTAAAGCATTTGTTGAGTAAATCAAATAAATTACTTTAGTTAAACTGTTTATTTTCTGTCAATATGCCTCATAAAAGATAAAATAGTTCTTGTTCTAATACTTTTGCACAGTACTGTATATATACATCGATATATATACATAAATATTTGCATATACAGGTGCATACACATATACATATATGCAGATATATACATATATATATATATTTTCATTTGTAAACGAGTTATTATGTGATCTAAGTTTCAACCATGTGATCTCTTCAGGCAATTTGCAGTAACTGATTTTTACCATTTTTTTAAAAACACTCACATAAAGGGGATTTTTTTTTGAATGCCAATTTCTAATAATAATTTATAATGTTTTCATCCATGGTTGTATGACCCCCTAACAGGTACTTTATAGTATAGTTACACTATGTCATAATTTCTATTCTTTCTTTCAGTCATTCATTTTTATTTGGGAATAACATAATCGCTAACATTTTTCCTGGAACAGTCTACCTATATGGCCCCCGTTGTAAGGCTTAGCTGTTTTAACTATACCCCACTTTATGTATGGGTCTTTTACATATTTTAATTTCAATTTCCATATATGTGCATATATATATATATACACACACACACACATACACACACACATACACACACACACACACACACATATATATATATATATCCAAGTGAATACAGAATGAAGAAAGAATTTTTACAACATCCAAAACATTAATTTAAAACAGTGTTTGATATATAATATATAGAGCTGTGAATATTTATTATAGATTATATTTTAGAACATGTACATCAACTATATTAACTACTCACTTCCTTCAAAATTCTAGTGGTCAATCCACGAGACTTATTCCCTTATAACAACCAACATCCCACACACAACTGACCAAATATAAGAAAAGAGGCTTTCCATTCCTAGCCACACCACCTGATGAGACATTGAAGTTTCAATGTCAAAACAAATGTACCATTTGTAGTGGATATTTATAAAAATTATGTATATGTTCTAAAATATAATTTATAATATATATATATATATATATATACATACATGTTGAGATGCCCTAAGTATAAATTTATTGTACAATTTTCTACTATCTTGAAAACATAAGTGTTGAATTTCTAAGAGCAGCTTAGATATGGCACAAGGCCGAAGGTATGGGGTAACCAGTGAGGATCAAACTCATTACTTAGTTGTAAAAAGTTCTAGCGAGACACACTTGCTAATCATTACATCACATTGAGGCGCCCTTATCACATCCTGTATGTTGAGACAAGGATTTTAAGTTGAAGCCGTACTGACAGCTGGTCAAGAATAGCGTAAGCAAAAAATGTGAAAAGAGATGGCAGGAAAGAAAGAAAGTTCTGACAAAAAAAGAAAAAGTGAGAATTCTTGAAAAAAATGTCTAATTTGAAAATGCTGACAATTCAACTAATAGCATGCTGAGTGTATAAAGAAAAGATAAAAGCGAGACAAAATCCAGAAAAAAAAGAAGTTCTTCGGAGAATAAATGAATTATGGTAATAATACAAAATAATAGCCTTCCCTTATAGAACAAGGAAAAGGTGCCAGGTAAAAGCGAAGAATCTTAAATGCGAACCTCTCAGTCTTACCCTAACCCAGATGCCAACCAACTCAACGCAAAAAATGCAGAGAAAGAGATTATCTTTGAGAAGAAAAGAGTAACTATGCTTTTTGCGAGATCAAACAGAAATGGAACACAAAATGGAAATGTCGGAAAAGAGAAGTTGACAAGGTGAAGAGGAAATGGGTAATGCAGAGAACAGATGAGATGAACGATAGTTGGGAAGGCCAAAATTGTGGTGTGAGTTCCCTTATGGAATAAATAAAATCAGGTATTCTAGAAAGAATTCCTTTCTTCAGTTTTCAGAGAAAAGGCAATTAAATTTTTAAAAAATGGGCAGATATTCCTTTATACTGTGTATGTATTTTATTGTATATTTCTTTGATACCAAGCCTTTACTAAGAGTTACTCTAAAACACTCTCAAGTAAAAGAGTCATTCTCTGGTACCCATGTGTTCAAAGATTAAAGGATAAACAATTTTCATGTTAATATTTTGATTTTATAGTCTCTTATGGTGTTGGACAAAATATCCTGAGCACAGCTTATCCTGTGTTCAAAGATGGATCAGAAGGACACAACCTATTCTTTTCTACATAAAAATAATGCTGATTGATCTGAAAAAATGTTTTTTTTATAGATGATAGTTTAAACATTTGTGATCGAGTTGAATGCCATGAATGATGACTATATGAAAGTCGAAATCCAATGAGGCTTATGAGAAAATAATTTGAGTTTCCTGGTTAATATTTTGAATTTATAGCCTCTTACAGCATTGGACAAAATACCCTGAGCACAGCCTATCCTGTTCAAAGGATCAGAAAGGCACAACCTATTTTTTTTCTACATAAAAATAATTAAAAATGTTTTTTGAATAATAATAATAATAATGATATTTTTATTCTATTGCAAACCATGTTGTTCTTTTGTCGATTTTTCATTGAGTCACAAACAAGAGTGGATTTTTTCCAGTCATCCTAAAGATTTGTTCACTTTACGCCATTTTATCCTGAATCTCCAAATATGGAGAAAAACACAAAGAAAGTGAATGAGAAGATTTTGGAAATAAAAGTTAACAAATGAAGCTGTAGCAGTGATGGTAATGGCAGCAGTGATGGTGGCAGCATTGGATGAAGAAATGACGGAGTAAAAAGTGTCTTATCAAATAAATTAACAGAAAAACATGAAGAAAAAACAAATCGAATTGCGGACTTGTCGGCAATGTCGCTGTCACTTGGTGTCACCCTTGGCATGCAAGATATTATCACAGTAAAAATGCAAAGATGGTGTTATGTCGAAGAGAATTCTTCTATTTATTTTCACATTTTATTTTCATTTTCCTCTTTTGTTTCTTATGACGACACTTTTCTTTTTCTTGCATTCGCTCTTTGTCTTTTCTTCTAAGTTGAAACAAAAGTGCTCGTATGATCACTGAAGTTAAGCAATGTTGAGTCTGGTTAGTAGATGGATGACTAGAGAATATCAGACATTGTAAAGTGATCGTGTAATTAATAATGGCTTGAAATTATTAATCAGAGAGACGAATTCCAGTTATTGTCAGTTTGTTATGTTCGCTTACATGAAAATACATTTGTAAAGATATAAATTCATATCTTTTCCATGCAGATTAGTAGGACATATCACCCCAAGCAAGGTGATAATGCCACTGATGCGCAGGGGGCTACGTAAGAGTAAACAGATTGGAAAAGAGAAAGCCGGAAACCGCATCCTAAACAGGAAACAAGGGATGAGCCTCTTCACTTGTTCAATAGACGTGGGAAAAAAATCCTACTTAAAATATTTTCTGGTGTTAAATAAGTTGATAAGGTTGGTAAGCCATAAAAAACAAATCAATTAATTAATAAAAATAGGAAGTTGCAGAGGAGATGATGAAAAATGGGAAATAGAGAGAGGGATGATGAAAGTGATAGAAGATGGACAAATATAGGGAGAGAGTGAAACAATGAGTGAGAGATAAGGAGATTGGGAATGGAGAATGGAGTTAGAGATGGGAAGATAGAGAGGATGAAAATGGATGAAAAAAAGAGGGATATTAAGTGAAAAAGAAGGTAAGGGAAGAGGGAAGAACAAAAAGAGGTGAGATATAAAGGGAGAACAACATCAGAGAAAACTACAAGAAAAGTTGTGGTGCAGTGGATATCGGCTCAGAACGAGAAATCAGGGAGCCAAGTTCGAATTCCAGTTGAATTCCTTGCATTCACTTATGCACAAATACCCTTGGGAAAGGTATTAATCCATCTCTTCTCTCCAGTTATGGGTTAAATAACAGGACAGATTGGGTTTTATAGCCTTGGTCAGCAACCAGTCTACCGCAGAAAGCAATGGCAACCTACTGCGGGATAATCTTCTGCCCAGTCAGTCATGTCTCTTTCGAGACATGATCGCCCAAGCGTGTTTAACGTATGGCACTTAACTGACTGACTGACCTGATTATTACCGTGTATTAAGCAACCTTTAAATTTTAAAACTGCCCTCAAGAACAGGGGGTCATATAATACAACAGTTACAAAAAAGCTACTCTTAAACCCCGTGGGATATCGACACTGATAAGTAAGCTAGTATGTATGTACTATGAATTACAGTAAGCTAACAACTGCCTCAGTATTTTAACTACCAATGTAAATATTTCTAGTTAAAACAATTCACATTATAATGCTGTACTACAGTTATAAATGCAATAAAACCATTTTTACTTGATTTCACATTAAAATGCAATATTCAAGAGATAGATTTCCCATTAAAATTAACAAGTAACATAAACAAATCTTTCATTCTTGTTTTGTAGAGCTATGGGTAATTTTCACACCAATTTCTCATAGTAGTGTTAAATAGCGACATTCAGGATAATATACAATTTATATTTCCAATTAAAATCCATCATCAGTGCAGTGTCAATTAACAATATTTAGTAAACTTTATTTTTCAATAACATATATGTTATTTTTTATGGTGTTAAACAACAAAACATTTAAAATGCTGTAAAATCTTTATTTCTCATTATAGAATAAAAAATATAAGACACCTATATACACAATTATTGGTCATCTTATACTACGGATATCAGATAAAATCACAAAAATTTATCAAAATTTTGAAGCTCTTCTTATCTATAGATCACCTTATACCTGGGAATATATGGTATGTATAAAAAATAAATAGTTTTTAAAGTGTGTGTGTGTGTGTGAGTAAGTGAGAGAGAGAATTTGTAATGTTGCGAGAACGTTCCAATTTAACTTCTTCAGACTAATCTTTCTCAGAATGAAGCGTATCACTATGTGTTTTCCCCTTTTGTTGTTCCTTTACCCACTATTAGTGATATATATATATATATATATATATATATATATGGTGGTAAAGTGCAAGCACGTAGCAGGGTGACTATCAACATAACCTAGAAAGTGGAACTGGCATGCTAAGTTTGAATTCCACCTGAGGCCACTACTTTCACTTCTGCACAAGACTCCTTGCAAATGTATTAATCAATCTCTTTTCACCAACTTCTGGATAGGGCTCCCTAGCCTTGGTTGGTGACCAGTCTAAATGAAAGATTAACAACTCCACTTTATGAAAACAAATCTCTATTTCTACATAAACCACCAGCAACACTGAGCCTAAAGAGAGTGTGATACTTTACAGGGAAGTCTACCAGATTGTATATATACACACAATGGGGATGTTACAGTGGTTCCAACAAGTGAAAAGTGTATATTTTCAATAAAAAGAGAAACTGCAAGTGTTCTTTTACAAAGTATATTGTATTTTATTTTATTTTATACTTTGCTACACACATTTCTGGTCTTGCAATCTTCTTCAAGCAGAATGTGGTTGTCCGTCATCCTCTTGTTTGTGTGTGGGAGTTGTTTACATTTTCTTATACGTGTGAAGGAATCTCTTTCCACTTTAAGGGGTAATAAAATAATTTAGAAGGTTCACAGGAAGGTTTTGTTTTAACTTTTTTGTTTTTGTAATTTATGTATGCATAGACACACATGCATATACATTTTTTTTTTAATCATATCACCCCGAGCAAGGCGGTAATGCCACTGATGTGCAGGGGGCTATGTAAGAGTGAAAAGATTGGAAAAGAGAAAGCTGGAAACTACATCCTAAACAGAGAACAAGGGATGAGCCTCTTCACCTGTTCAATAGATGTGGGTGGAGTGTGAACTGGGCGATAGTTTAGACTATCTACTCCAATTAAATATACATAGATATACATTTCCTATGTTGTTTAAGATTTTTGTGTGTCTGTCACTGCATTCATTCTTGTATTCATCTATACATACTTGTATGTTGTATGTATCTAGTCATTCTGTTTGCATGTTGTGTGTTCTTGTGTGCGTGGGGGGATATGATCTATTAAGTGCTGATTTAAATTTGTTTATGATGTTTTTTCTTGTGTTTGTAGATAAGAATAAATGTCTGTCTAATATAATGGCATAATTTTAAATTTGTCTTGATTGCATTTGAAGTTGTGTTGTGATTTGTCTGATAATTGTGAAGCAAATATATATTACTTAAAATGTTATCATTACTTCTAATTTTAAATAGACACCACATTTTTATTTGTTAAGATTCTAGTAAAGAAATGGCATTCCTTGTCAGGGATCAGACTCGCATCCTCCTTTGCAGGTGAAACCATCATTTGATCCAGTGTGCTTCACCACTTGGCACAGCAAACAAGGTTTTTTCTCTTTTTAAGAAAACTACATCTTCTTCATTCTGAATATTTTTTTAAAACTTCATATTTACTCAGTTTCATATCCAAAAACATAATCAAAGCAATTTCTAATGAATTCATGGATTAATTTTTCATCCAACATTTTCATTACTTCAGCCAATGTTATAGTGAATACTTTGCATTTGAAATAGATGACCCATTTTTATTTATCAAACACAGTATTACATCTATGTCTGTGCATATGTATGTGGAGGAAGGATATATCTAAATCTAAACTTATTTATAAACGGAACTTTGTCTCTGTGTGTGTGTGTGTGTGTGTGTGTGTGTGTGTCTGTTACCTATAGACTCCAAAATGGCTAACCAATTTTCTTGAAAATTTACACAGTTGTATTATAAGCATCTGCGAGTGTTCTTAGCTAGGTTTTGTGTTGAGGTACCCCCAATAAATATTGAAAATCGATAATCGAAAAAATCGGGTTATAGAAGGAGTGGTCCGATTTTAATCAAATTTGATACACTCATAAACAAAGACACAAGAAACGATATTCAGAAGTTTCAAGGTTGCAGTTCTTACAATAGTGGAGAAAATCGATAATATATATATATAAAAGGCAAGATGTTTGTGTGTGTGTCTGTTTATCTGCCTGTATGTCTGTATTTTTTCAGCCCTTTTATTTTAGTTTTTGCTTCGGGTTTGGCTCTAAGTACGTATAATTGTAGTTCTTAGTCTCAGCCATGATACCATTTACTCAGAGGACCTATTTAACCTTCAAAATTCAGTTTACGATGAAAAAAACTTATTTGATATGGATACCAGGAAATCAAAATTTGACTTACATCCATTCATTTTTCTTTCAGTCTACTGTTTCACTTTAACTGGAAACAACTATTGCTTTTTAGTCTTTTGTGCCAATGTCCAAAGAGTCTGAGCTCCAGGACCATAGATTAATTTTAAAGCTTTCATTACACCCGAGCAACGCCGGGCTATATTGCTGGTAATTTTATATATCAAGAGCAATTTTAGAGGAAACAAGTATGACAAGTAAAAAAAAAAAATATGGGATGTGTTTCATCCTCAAGGACTTCATTGGACTAAATTTATGGTTATGTTGATCTGACAACATATGCGCATGAAAGAAAGTGAGGGATGCTGAGAATTTTAGAGAGAATTGTGAGAAAAAGAGATACATAGGTCTGATGAGAAAGAAAGAAAGAAAGAAAAAAGAAAGAAAGAATGATAGATCTAAAGATTCAACACTCTTTCTTTGAGAAAGAAAGAGAGTTTGACAGATATTAGGGAGAGAGAAGTATGTAAAGGAAAGAGAATCTGAAAGATATTAAGGAGAGAGAAAACTATCAGAAAGAGAGTGTGAGAGATATTAGGAAGAGAGAGAGAGAGTTAGGCAGATATTAGGGAGAGAGAGAGAAATATGAGAAGGAAAGGGAGTGTGATAGATATTAGGGAGAGAGAAAAATATAAGAAGGAAAGAAAGCATGACATATTAGAGAGAATTATGAGAAGGAAAGAGAGTGTAACAGATATTAGGGAGAGAGAAATATGAGAAGGAAAGAGAGAGTGATAGATATTAGGGAGAGAGAGAAAAAATATCAAAGTGTAAGGGAGGAAATTAAGAAAGATTAGTGCTGAAAAGCAAGTGAGACAAAGAAAGAAAGAAAGAGTTGATCAAAGGAAAATTGAGAGAGAAAGAAATAAGTACGGGGAAAGAGAGAGAGAGAGAGAGAGAGAGAGAGAGAGAGAGAGAGGATTAGAGAATAGAGAGAGATTAAAGAAGATAGAGTCAGGAAATGAGAAGCAGAAATAAAGAAATTTATAATCCTTTATCTTTTATCTCCGTTTCTCATTTTCTCAAATAAATAAATAGAAAGCATGTCATCCTGCAGTTAGGAAGATAAAGAAATGAAGCAAGAGTTATTCTCAGAGAATGAAAATGAGGCAGCATTGGGTTAAAAAGAGAAGAACTTGAGGTGAAAATGAGGCGACTGTAGAAGATCTGTCGTCTCTGATTTCCGGTAATGTCCCATCGTCTGTCCAAGTCCCACTGAACCATCTTTCACTCAACGAAGCCATGATAGCAGGCAGATTGACTGCTTTTAGTGGAGGTTATACTTTCATTCAGTTGCTTCCCATCAGCATCTCTAAGAATTAGTGCCCCTGCAAGAAGGCTCCTCGGCCAACGCAGCACAGCCAGCCAGTTCATTCTTATGCCACTTACTGTTCTTCCCTCTAACTAAACCGGACCGATACTTCAATCATTGTTCCACACACCCTCCCAACCACGACAACCAATTCTAGCCAAACCATTATCTTAAAAGTCTCAGATCTTTTCAGGAACTCATTTATTTTGAGTTTTAGCCATTTTGCATATTTCTTATTGCTTTTTGTCTTCCAAAGATTTTTTTAATATTCTAATATATATATATATATATATATATATATATTTGTCTAAGGATGACTATATATATATACATATCTTCATAGTTTGGACTGATATTCTTTTTGTATTTAATATTTCTGTCAGAATTGTGGCAGTGGGAGTCCTCAGGAGTTGATGGTCCTTGGGAGGTGGTTGAAAAGAAGAAATAATAAGAAAAAGAAAAAGAGATGAAAGTAAAGAAGAAGGAGGCAAAAACAGGTAGGGACAAAATGCAGAAAGATAAAAATATGACAGAAACACAAGCGCCATGGGGGGTGGGGAGGAAATAAAAAGACAATATAAAGGGCGGAGAAGAAGATTTTTCTTCTTCTGTAGAGGGAAATTCTAGCCTGAAAATAAAAGCAGAAATAGAATAGAATCATCTAAAATGTTCCTGAACAATGCATTAAACGTGCTAGATTTTACAGAAAAAGGGGGGAAATTTGTTTTTCTTAAAGGTCACGTTTTTGGCACAATGACTAATTATGAAAAATAAATCATTTGTTACTTTTTACCAGCTGCTTATGTGAAGTAGAAACTTGCAACTTATTAAATGAATCACATTTGAATTATAACATTAATAATAATAATAATAAGAAGAAGAAGAATGCATGGTCCAGATAGAAAATTAGAGTAAGAGAAGCAAAATAAATTCTTTGAAAAGCCATTGCCCTGTGAGAACAACATAAACATGCATGGAATATATCAAGTCACATGTCAATCATGTAAAGTGAAAGTGAAAGTAAATGGACTTTTTAATTGCTTGTCACGTCTTTTTTTATCATGTTATCTCATATACAAAACCACAAGGTTGTTGCATGTCTGTTCAAAACTGAAAATTAAAACTATCAGCATATATATATATATATATATATATATATATATATATATATATATATATATATATATTGTATATCGCTCATTCAGCAATGAATTAGAGCACTCTGGTTATTGGTCATGTATAATGATAATATACACGCTAAAAAGTCTGCCTTCTTCTACTGAGCGTCCTTAGCCCTGAGGTAGAATTGCTGATTGATGCCAATTCGGTCAGGTTTCAATCCTGGGTTAAAAGCAATTGGAGTCTAACCGTACTGATGAGCTGTGATACAGCAAAACAGATCTGTCTGCAGATGACTATATATATATGTATTGTCCAAGTTAGCAGGTCTTAATGAATATAACTAATTTGCATATTGAGCTTTAAAAATGTAAACTGTATAAACTGTATTTTGTTATTCAATTCCAATCTAATTTTTTGCAGTCAATATAAATAAACAATTATTCAAATGAAGATTCTTATTATAAAATTGATTAGTTATTCAAATAAAACCAAATTCTACCTGTTTAAGAGTAAATGGGAATAATATATAATGGTAAGTTAGCAAATTTTATTTACATTATTTATATTGTTTGGACTGTTGCCATCACCTTTGTTGCCATATTCACAGTGTTTTGGCCATTGTAAACTCTGACCTTCATCAGGTGACTGAAATTTTGAACTGAACTCTATATTTTGCTCACTGGGATAGCTAATTCTTATTCCATGATTCATGCCACTTCTGGCTATCTCAGTTATTTCCCTTTAACTAAATTCTCTAAGTTTTTTATTCACCAGAGAAAAACAAAAACAAGCCTAAACTATCGTATTTTACGCTGGGTTACCAAAGTTCGCTCTAGAAAAAAAACACACCCACACACACCCACACATACACACACATACACACACACACACACACACACACACACACACACACACACATATATATATATATATATATATATATATATATATATATATTTATAAGTGGTTAAAATTAATAGATATATATTCTACAGTTTAATATTTTCTTTTTATAAAAAATGTTTAATAAAGAAGTCGAGCATTTATTGATATATAATTATTATTGTAATAACAATAGCATACTGCAGCTCAAAAGCTATTAAGTTTCAGTATATATATATATTCTGTTGAGTTCGAATATAAAGCTCGATGAATTACTTAATAATTATTCAAAATCCTCCTACTACTTCAATCATATTTCTGTGCTTCAACCATGTGACTTGCTATGGATTTAGCGGCTTGGTTGGAGAAGTCGTGGCTCAAGAAGGCACCATCCTATGGGAAAAGGAGCTCGGATGAGTTCCACCATAGAATTTGTGAGCAAGTGGCGTGTCATCAAGTTTAATTCATTACTTCTTCGTTACCAGGGCCCTTGGTACAGTTGGCATGACATCAGCTTAATAACCAAACTGTCTGGGTTTTGATTCCTGGTAGTGGCTGAAGAGTCGCAAATATAGGACGAAATGGCCATCCAGTGCTTTCTGCTGAGGTCGAATATAAAGCTCAATGAATTACTTAATATATATATATATATATATATATATATATATATATATATATATATATATATATACTTATCTATATATAGATATATATATATATATTTAAACACGTTTTTTTAAGCGATAGAGACAACTTAGTCTTGCATGTTTTCTTGTGTATTTTCTCATATTTTCGAATGAGGCTTTTTCTTTCCAAATTAAAAAGCCTCATTCAAAAATATGAGAAAATACACAAGAAAATCTTCAAGACTAAGTTGTCTCTTTTATTTAACACAATGTGTTTAAAAGAAAAGATGCTGCCAAAATATACGTACTTTACATATATATATATATATATATATATATATATATACACACTTCTTTATACACATAAAGGAAATTGTATATAGTTGTATAAATATTCTTTTCTGTTTGTGCTTTACTACATTCAGTAGTTCAGTTTTGCACATTTTTATTCAATATAAAAAAAAAAACTTTGACAATTTAATTTTACCAGAGGGAACAAAATATTAATTTTCTGTCATTTTTCTTACATTAAAAAGAAGTAAAGAAAAACAAAAATCATAATGTAAGGTCTCGTAGTGCTTTTTGATTATAAAGATGTGGCTATTTTCAGTATCACAAATGATTTTAGATATTCTAAAGTTCCATAAATTAGTCTGTGTCAGGGTATTCTAAGAAAGTACAGGAGTCAAACTATGAATTACTCAGAAAATATTTTACCCTCTCACCAGGTGTCTTTGTGCATTTCCTCAGGGATAGTCCATGTTGGGAAAAGGCGGTAGATTTCCCCAAAAGATATCTTCCTTTGGTAATGACATCTAAAATACAAATATCCCTTCATTTTCTCATTTTCCTTCTCCCAGGCAATTAAAAATATCTTACCAAAATCTTTTTGCTTCTATAATATATTATTTCGGTTTGCTTTTAGCAGAAACGAATGGTTTACAAACGTGTCTTGCAGACCAATTCATAGGTGTAGTCAGTTTGATCCTCACCCTATTCTTTGTAAATGCAAAAAAAAAAAAAATTGTATTTAGATCAATTTTTTAACATTTCCTTTAGATAATAAAGCCTTTTGACAAATCCAAAAAGATATTGTATTAAAATTTTTAAAGATCTTATTTGAAAGCAGGAAGCCAGAAGAGTTCATCAAGCAAGAAGTGTGAGAGAAGAAACTATCAAGATAGAAGTTATTGTTACATCTAGCAATTTCAACAGTGAAAATATGTGACCTAGCTGCCAGTCTAGTACTGCACTTAAATTTATAAAGTCTAGGCACCAAAGAGCAAAGTTCATCAGAACATTTGAGGCTTTCACTACATGAAGGTATAGGAAAATCAGTTAAGTGTAAGAAAAAAGATAGGAAAGAAACTTCTGTCAGTACTGAAAATAGCATTAAGAGTTGGTGGACTTTCCACACTTCTTTAGACAAAGGGTTAGGTTGAAAAATCTTATCAATACTATAAAATGCACTTACATATGCTGACACATCTGGCCTGGGGTTCCAGTTATATATTTAGAGTTTCTTGATAAAAGTCAAAGAAAAATCTGCAATGTTATTGGTTCTAACCTTGCATCTTGCCTTCAGTCACTTTCCCACCACCATAATGTTGCTTTCCTGTGCCTTTTCTATAAATACTTTCATGGTAATTGTTTCAATGAACTTTGCTCTCTCTCACCTCTGTAAGAAATCTGGCGAGCTGGCCAAAGATAACCTCGCTGCTGATGTCGAGAAGGACCTCCACTCTGTGGTAGACTGGGATGAGAAATAGCTTGTAAATTTTAAAGTTTCTAAAATGAAGTTGCCATCTGTCAACCACTACAGGCAGTCCCTCCTACCCATATTAACATGGACCAACTGGGTCTCCCTGAAAGCACTTCACTGTGCCTCCTTGGCCTCACCTTCTCTTCTGACCTCAAGTGGAACCATTACATTGAATCAACAGCTAAATCCACTGCTAGGAAGGTTGGGTCACTGTGTCAGGCCAGGAAGTTTTCCTGTCTGAGTCCATCTGGCACATATACAAATCAACCATCTGACCGTGTATTGAATATTGTTGTCATATCTAGTTGGGTGCTCCTGCTATTCATCTCAGGGTTCTCGACAGGCTCCAAAGGTGAATCTGTAATGTGATCAGTCTCAACCTGGCAGCTCGACTCCAGCCACTTTCTTACTGACAGGACATGGCTTTCCTCTGTCTCTTTTACAAATATTTTCATGGTTTCTGCTCTGATGAACATAGGTCACTGATGCCCTCTTACAAGTATTTACTCAGGCAAACAGACTGGCAACAAGGTCCCACCCTTTTATAGTTAGATCAACCAAATGCAGGTGACAATTCTACTCCAGCAGCTTCTTTTCTCATGCTTCCCGCCTGTGGAACTTCCTTCCATACACTTACTTTCCTGACGGCTACAACCTCCAGGAATTTAAATGCATCTCTTATCTAGTTAACTCCAGTTCTTTCTACATCAGCCCGTGTATCTTGTTCTTTTCCTTTCTCTCTATCTTCACAATTGTCTTCACTCCTGAGTTCACATCCTTCTCTTGCCCTTTCTCTTTCATGCCCTGTAGCTGGTTCGTCTTTGTCTTCGCTCTCATCCTGCCTAAAACTTTAACTCTCTTATATAGCCCCCTGTTCATCAGAGGTGGTACTGCCTTGCTTGGGGTGAAATGATTAAAAAAAAAATCTTACTTTGTGCAAAGAAATAAAATGCTTAGCACACTGGTGCCCCCTCCACAAGAATTTACTCAAGCAATCAAACTGGCAACAAGGTCCCACACTTTTACAGTTAAGCCAAGTAAATGCAGCTATCACTTCTCTTCCAGCAGCTTCTTTTCTTGCACTTCCTGCCTGTGGAACTTCCCTGATGGCTACAATTTTCAAGAATTGAAATGCATTGTCAATTCCCATCTCTTATCCACTTGTCTTTCTCACTCTACCCTTGCAACCGTCTTCACACTGTTATTCCTACCCTTTTCTTGCCCTTTCTCTAACACCCCCTTTAACTGGTTAGTCTTTATCTTCACCCTTCTCCTGCTTAAGCTTTCACTCTTTTCTTATATAGCCCTCTGTGCACCAGTGGTGGTACTGCATTGCTTGGGATGAAACGACTGAAAATAAAAATTATAAATTTAAGTGCAGTACTAGATTGGCAGCTAGGTCTCATCCTTTTACAATTGAAATGGCTAGATTTAACTGTATGTTCTACAGTAACAGTTTCTTTTATTATGCTTCTCACATGTAGAACTATCTTCCAGCTTTTTGCTTCACAGTCAAATTTGACCTTCAACAATTTAAATGCAATGTCAAGAATTTTCATTATAATTCTTAATTATCTTCTATCTTCTTAATTTCTATATATTTTTTTATTCTCACTCTTTCATAGTTTTTCTTTTATATTTTTAACACTCAGCAAGCTTTTGTGTCCTAGGAACTTTATTGTCTTGCTTGAGAAGAAATGATTAAAGAAAAGAAAAAAGACTATTTGCTCTGAAGAAATGTTTTTAGAGAAAGACTTTATAAATTTTGATCAACAGTAATGCTAAGTATTTGGTCAATGACAGCTAAATGTTTCTCATCATATCACCATTATTATTATTAAGATACTTGCTTAATATTAATATTACTACTATTATTGTCAGTCAGCCAGACGTGATACACGCTTTGGGCGATCATGTCTCGAAAGAGACATGACTGACTGGGCTGATTATCCCACAGTATGATGCCATTGCTTTCTGCGGCAGACTGGTTGTCAGCCAAGGCTATAGAACCCAATCTGTACTATTATTTAACCCATAACTGGAGAAAAGAGATGGATTGATACCTTTCCCAAGGGTATTTGTGTGGAAGTGAATGCAAGTAATTCAACTTGGCTCCCCAATTTGTCATTCTGAGTCAATATCCACTGGACCACAATGCACATTATTAAGATAGATGCTTAATATTAATATTATTAAGGTATGTGCTTAATATTAATATTACTTTTATTAAGGTACTTGCATATGCTTTTAAGAGAAACCTGTACTACATGCATTTACACACAGCATTTGTTACATATTTCCATTTTTTTTCAAGATTTTAAGCAAAACTTCGAAACCTTACATTATGTAATGAAGATTTAACATAGACATTATAGAATCAAATAGATTAAAATGAAAATGAGAAAAAAAAAGGTTTACTTTCCTTCCCAGCTTGCAAAATAACAGCTGTGTTTGACAGAGACAGTGAATTCACTGTCACATGTTGTATTTTGAAGGATAAAATAATGTACACTGGTTGAATACACAGGTGGTCAAATTTGACATCAACTGGACAGCTGCCTGGTAACCATCTTGGACAGAAGCACTTAACAGTCACAAGAGGCAAGGCAGGCAGGTGGAAGGAAGATTACTGGCTGTTAAACTGGACAGCTACATGCCAATAGCATCTGTCAAGTTCTTTACTGGTGATTTCTGACTCTATATGCATTGGTGCTAAAAATGTGTTGCATGTCCTTATTCATCTATTTATGTCTCTTTGTTTAACTCTTCCAAAATATATATGTATTGGCATATCTCTCCCTACTTAAATTATATATATATATATATATATATATATATATATATAGTCATCTGCAGACAGATCTGTTTCACTGTATCACAGCACATCAGTACGGTTAGACTCCGATTGCTTTTAACCCAGGATTGAAACCCAACCAAAGTGGTGTCAGTCAGCAATCCTACCTCTGGGCTATGGCCGCTCGGTAGAATATATATATATTGTGTGTGTATTTTGGCAGCATTTTTTCATTAATTCAGGTTTCATTGAATAATATAGACAAGTTCTGTCTATTAATTTTGTCTAGGATCCGTTCATACCGTCTGATATACTTGATGGTGATATCGTTGAAAGACAACAAAAAATCACAGTAATTGTTGATTTTTTTACCGGGTCTAAGCTTTCGGCTCATATAAGCCATTATCAAAGAGTAAATATTAACACACAGTAAACATAGAATATTTAAGCTATATATATATATATTCTACACTCGGTAGTATATATATATATTGAATGAAACTACTAGTCATGCTATAGATGTAGTATTTATACTTATATATATATATATATATATATATATATATATATAAGTATAAATACTACATCTATAGCATGACTAGTAGTTTCATTCAATATATATATATATATATATATATATATATATATATATATATATACAAGTATACAGTAGGTATAGATAGAATAAAATTCCATATCCCAAAATACCTTATTCTTAAAAAAATACAAAGTAGAGCAAATGATATTTCTTTAGAAATTAACATAAACAGTAGTGATTTGTAGTGATATTATAAAATATTTATGTTAAAGAAATATTATATATATATATATATATATATATGTATGTATGTATGTATTTGTATATATATATATTTATGTATGGAATGTGCATGTATGTATGTATATATATTTCTGTCTGTTAATAGTCATTGATCTCAATCTGTTCCATATTTATTTAAATAAACTTGACCTTGTCTATCTTATTAATACCTATCAAATGCAGGAAAAAATTCCTCAGCAAGTAGACAAAGTTTGTTCACAGTGCCAATTCTGTGACAGGTCCATATCTCTGTTTTGCTTTCTTTTATTTTTAGACAAGAATATTTTCCAGAAAATATCTAAGAAATATTATTTTTATACAGGATATGTTCTTGTTTCCAGCTTTTTTTTCTGATTCTTCAACCATATGTATTTACTTCTGCTACTAGATTGGCATCTAGGTCCCAACCTTTTTCTGTCAAAATAGTTAAACGTAACTGCCGTTTCTACTCTAATAGTTTCTTTTCTCGCATTCCCTTCAGTGAAATTCCCTACCATTTGCTTGCTTTCCTGAGAGTAACAATCTCCAAAAGTTTAAATGCAATGTCACTTCTATCCACTTGATTCTCATCCATCTCTTATCTTTTCTTTAACATGTACCATGTTTTTCTCTCACTGTACACCACTGCACACCAGTGGTGATCCTCCCTTGTTTGAAGTGAAATTATAATAAAAAAAAACAATTAAAAGAAAAAGAAAAAGATAGATACTGAACATGATGTGCATTGTGGTGCAGTGGGTATCAGCTTGGAACAAGAAATTCGTATAGCCAAGTTTGAATTCTGGCTGTATTTGTTACAAATACCCTTGGGAAAGGTATTAATCCATTACTTTCCTCCAGCTATGGGTAAAATTGCAGAACAGATTTGGTTATATAGCCTTGTTTGGCAACCAGTCTACCATAGAAATTAATGGTAACCTACTGCAGGAAAATATTCTGCACAGTCAGTCATGTCTCTTTCAAGACATGATTGCCCAATCATGTATGGCACTTAACTGACTGATTGATCATGACCCTTCTGGCACAGAGCATATTCCTAATGACTCTTAAGGTGTACTGTCTTATCATTTTAATAGTCACTGTACTCTTCTGAACTTTTAAAGATTATAAATACTTGATTGAGATGCTTGGCAACCTCAACATTTTTAGAAAAGACATGAGGATAATCAACAACCTATATTGGCAGTAAACCATTTATGTATGGATAGAAAAATAAGTTGAACAGGTATGCAAAAATAGAAAGGGGTGTAAAACAAGGATGTGTTTTCTCACCAGTAAGTCACTGGTGCCCCCGCCACAAGAATTTACTTGTGCAATCAGACTGGCAACAAGGTCCCATCTATTTACAGTTAGATCAACCAAATGCAGCCGACAATTCTACTCCAGCACCTTCTTTTCTCACACTTCCTGCCTGTGGAGCTCCCTTTCATGCACTTGCATTCCTGATGGCCACAACCTCCAGAAATTTAAATGCAATGTCAATACCCATCTCTTATTCACTTGAATCCAGTTTTTTTCTACATCACCCTGTATATCTTGTTCTTTTTCTTTCTGTCTACCTTCGCAACTGTCTTCACACCTGTGTTCTCATTCTTCTCTTGCGCTTTCTCTGACACCCCCTGTAACTGGTCCATCTTTCTCTTTAATCTCTTCCTGTCTAAACTTTTACTCTTATGTAGCCCCCTGTGCATTAGTTGCGGTACCGCCTTGCTTCGGGGGAAGCGATTTAAAAAAAAAAAGAGATCTATTCAACTTATACAGTGAAATGATTCTGAGAGAAATAAAATCCTTTCATGGATTCATCATTAGTGGCCAGAATCTCAACAGACTAAACTATCGCCCGGTTCACACTCCACCCACGTCTATTGAACAGGTGAAGAGGCTCATCTCTTGTTCCCTGTTTAGGATGCGGTTTCCGGCTTTCTCTTTTCCAATCTTTTTACTCTTACGTAGCCCCCTGCGCATCAGTGGTGTTATCGCCTTGCTTGGGGTGATATGATTAAAAAAAAATATGCTGATGAGACAGTGCTGGTAGCAGACATGGAAAAGGAAACACAGGATCTCCTACAAAAGGTAGCAAGAGAAAGCAAGAGGAAAAGACTGAGCATAAACTTCAAGAAAACTGAATGTATGGTCATCAGCAGAAAGTGCCAGAAAAGAAACTGTTGGAGTAGAAGTAGCAGTTACCTTTATTTCAACAGTAAAATGGTTGGACCTAGATGCCCATCTAGTAGCATGCTTAAATTAATGTGGATGGGGTCAGTCAGTTAAGTGCCATACACTTGGATGATCAGATCTCAGAAGAGGCATGACTGAATTCCAGTACTTTTTTTTTCTTTGTTTCCAACAACATTTTCCTGTCTCTCAATACTCTACTCAGCTTTTGAAATGTGTCTTTGGCTCGGCCAATATGCCTTCAGATCTCAGTGTTGCACTTTCCGTCCTCTGTTAGAACTCTTCCCAGGTATTTAAATTTTTGTACCTGCTAGACACAACAGTGACAGAGGACAAAATGAAAACAAAGTACACATATCAAAAGGGGGACACTGCATAATTACTACCATTTGAACATTTAAACAGTGAAAATGTTAATCATTTGGCATTAGATGTGTAAGCCAATATTTGAACTTTTAGGTAACCATTGTTTTCTGAAATTTCCCTACTGATATGGGGTTGGTGGGGGGGTTGGAGCATTTTTCATCTCTATTCATTCAATATGCTATTAAGAAAACAATATAATCTGTGTGGATATATGTGTGTATAAAGCTGTTGGTGAAAGGCAACATAAACACAAATTCAATTAAAAAAGGTATAACTCCATTTGTGTTGTTCCATCCAATTTGCTTTTACGTGAATCTTCCCGTGAGTAAGTCAAGTTTTTATCAAAGAAAAGACTGCAACTTTTGAAAACTGACAAAATTCACAGATTTGTTTCAACTGAAAAAAGAGCAGAATATGTACATCTCTAGAGTAAAAGAAGAAGAAGAAGTAGGAGGAGGAGGAGAAGGAGAAGGAATGAAAAAATTAGGGAAGAGGGTAAAAGAAGAAGAAGAAGGAGGAAGAGGAGGAGGAGAAGGAATGAAAAAATTAGGGAAGAGGGTAAAAGAAGGAGAAGAAGGAATGGTAGAAGTAGAAAAAGGAGAAGGAGTTAGAAGAAACAAACAGAAAAAGAGATGAAAATAGAAGAAAATATAGAAGTGAGAGATGAAAAAGAAAAGGATAAACAAAGAAGGGAAAATAAAAAGTAATGCAAAAGAGGAAGTCAAAAGAAAAAAGGAAAAGAAGGATCAGAAAAGAGAAGAAAAAGATGAAGTAAAGAAATGGAGAGAGAGGAAAAAGAAGAAGAAGAAACTTAGAAGAAAGAGGGAGAGAAGGATGAGGGACAAGAGAATGAGAAGGAAAACTAATTTTAAAAATTCAGGCATATTTTACTGTTTTATTTGAAAGAAGAGAATAAAATTCAAAAAGAAAAATTAAACTGGTTTGATGAAGACCTGATAAGTAAGATTATTATATATATATATATGTAATCTCAAAAGTTGGCTCTTTTTCATATTTAAAAGAAAATAAACTTACAACATTTTTGTAAATATTATTACTGAGGCTATTTTTTATGAGTGGGAAATTTTTGTCGCTAACTACAAACGGTTACTCTTCGATTACTGAAAGGTTATTTTTCGCTGTTTTCTTAAAATTTGCTTGAAATATTTTCTAATTAATTTTTATCATCTTATGCTTCTATATTTGCCAAATTTTTCTCAGATATTTCAATATTTTTTATGATTATTTTAATTTCATTACCTTTTATTGACTCTTATTATTTATATTTCTTTTGGACTATTTCCAAATTTATTTTCTTTTAGATTTTGTTATCTTCTGTCTTTGATCTTTGGACTTAAGAAAAACTACCGACCAAGATTAATTTTATTACTTCTTATTTAAGATATATATATGTTTGGGCATATATATATATATATATATATATATATATATATATTATTTAACCCCAACAAGGCAATAAAGCCACTAAGATGCAGGGGATTACTGAGTGTGAAAGAATATAAAAAAAAGAAGACATTTTTATGAAGTAAGAACAATAAAATAAATTAGGAAGATAGATGAGAATTGACATTGCATTTAAACTTTTGAAGATCAACTTTAACTGGGAAGCAAGAAGCCAGATGAGAGTTTCACAAATGAGAAATGTGAAGTTATTTCCCTTTAGTAACTCAACACTCCAAATTTTTGTTCACCTCTGCTGTGGCCAGGTATTGAACTTACAACTCTTTAGGTCAAATTACTGGATTTTTTTTATCCATTGGTTTGAAATTCCAACATACATTACCTGAAGAAAGCTTGAGTGTACAATGGTTGAAACATTGTGAATATAACAATAAAGATGAAAACAATAGTCTGAAAAATTTAAATAGTGTAAATAGTTACAATAGCCCATCTCCAAAATATAGACAGATATTGAAGGTGAATATGGCAACAAAGATGAGGCCAACAGTCCAAACAATGTGTAAATAATTACAATACCTTATCTCAGAAATATAGACAAATATCGAAGGTGAATATGACAACAAAGATGCAGACAACAGTCCAAATAATGTAAATAGTGTAAATAGTTACAATATCTACAACTCTTCACATTTCTCATTTTCTCTTATGATTACAACTGACAAAAGTTCATCAAAACAATGAATGTATTTATAGAAAAGGCAGAGGGAAGCTACATTATGGCAGTTAAAAAGTGTCTGAAACCGAGATGCCAAGTCACGACTGACAACATTGCAGATTCTTCTTTTGGATTTTATCATGTTTACAGTCTACTATCCATATATTTTTCAAAATTATAAAATATACTATGATACATAATACACTAGAATACATATCTCTGTACAGAGGGAGAAATATATAGATAAAAAATGTGTATGTATGTGTTCACATATATATATATATATACGCATACACAGTTATACATCCAAACAAAGAGATAGCATATATATATGAGTTTATATAAAAATCACCTATATGCATATCTGTATAAATCTGTTCATTCCTTCTTGCTGTGATTTCAAAGCATTCTTCAAATAATAAAATTTTTCCTAAAAAATAATTACAAAAATTAAATATAGAGAAAATTTGCTTCCCCCATTTTTTTCAAGGATTTGTTTTGTGATTAAAATGCTAAATTTAATCAATATTTCGATTATTGGTCATCACGCCACACTTAAAATATGAGTGGAGGAATAAAATAGAATATTCATTCTGCTTTTCTTTTTCTGAATTCTTGTGTATTACTCAAAGTTGAAACTGGTTGTGTAACCAAAAAATTGTCTAAAGTAAATGAACAAAAATGGTTTCAGGTTTTATTATTAGTTTCCTTGCTCTCAAGAAATAGATGGTCCTGGGTATGATGGTAAACTGCATCCAGCAGCAAGGCTGCTGATTAGGAGGTTGTGAGGAGTATGGAACCACCTCTTAATTGCTGTTTTTTCCAGGTCCACACTGACCCGGAGTGGTAGCACCTGTTAAGATCCCAGCTATGGGCAAATAGTTAGCCCCCCAAACTGGGGTCAAAATACTATGAAAAACTTTTATAGAAATATATACATGGAAATAGACTATTATAGAAAAATATACATTTTTGAAAGAAAAATATTACCAACAATACTTTTTTGAAGGAAAAAATTATTGCTGTAACACATTCTTGAAGAAAAACAAAATTGCCATAATCCATTTTTGAATACAAAACTAAAAGACATCTTCAGTTTTCTAAAATAAAAAATATAATTTTTAATCAAAATGTGACTAAATCAACTGCCTCACTATAACCTAACATAAAAAAAATACTTTAAAACCCTACTGTTTGGCATTAAATAACCCAAAGAGGTTGATATGCCATTAAACAAAACTCAAACTCAAGAAATAGAATTGGTAAAAAAATATCCTGGATTCTTTGTAGAATCATGTGCCATGTATTACAAGAAAACAAGAGGCAACCAAGGTGCTATACAAATAGGAAAAAGTGTTCAAAGGTAGCTTGAATTTTTTGTGCATGAGAGTTTCCAGAGGAGTTTTTTAGCTTACTTTTAACATTAAGTAGATATATTTTTTTGAAATTCCATTGAGTTCAAGAAGGAAGAGGTTGAACTTGAAACTCACACTTACCCCAGAAATTCTTCACTGCACTGTTTATTGCTTGTGTTGGCATCTATTTGTCTCAGAAGACAATGGTGTAGTGCAGAAAGCTACAAGCCTTGGTAGAAACTACAAAGGAATTTTTAGTTCTTCATATGTCAATATTTATCACATTAGTATTGCCAGTAGTCTTAAAAAAAAAGTATAACTCAATACATTTTTGTACTGACTTGACAGCAAAAAATTACCAAAAGGTGATCTAGTACACTATTCAGCTTTTAGGGACAGTGTACAATCACTAAATAATCTGGATTTGTGCAGGATTTGCTCTTTAGTTTCCTCTTTTCATAATGATACCCACAAAGCAGTCAGAATTTTAATTAAGTTCACTTAGAGCAGTGGTTACCGAACCTTTTGTTTTCTGGGCTGCATTTTCGAAATTAAAATTTGCTTACACCTTAGAAAATTTTATGTCATAAAAAGTATGTTTAAAAATAAAAATACAAGAGGATTGAAGGGAGATAATTGTAAATTTGAACTCAGATTATTATCATTGAAACTCTCTCCTTCAATTTGCACACCCTATGTACTATATTCTTAAAACTTGATATAAAAATATATCATGATGATAAAATCGGTCAATAATTATTTATAACTATTTATACTTGAACTCATGCATGTAATTACAAGTAATCCATAATAATATTTTAAATTTTGGAATCATATTTATTTTTGGCATATACATTTTTGAAACTGTTTCAAAATCTTTGTCTTTCTGCCTCACTTGCTATCTTCTTGTACTGCATCTATGAGGCATGTCACATCATTTTGGAACCACTGACTTAGACTGTTCTTCCATTCTAAATTCATAGGCTTATTAGTGATTGCCAAATTTCACATGAGACAGACTTGTTTTCTTGCACTGTGTACAAGAGCAGGATTAATGGACTGATGGAGCAAAAAACTTTATAGTAAGACCTTCTCTCCTTTGCTCCATGTCTGAAGATTGATTCAGGAAATTTGGTTTCCTAGAAAATCTTGTGGTATCAATACATCCTGTTGCCATCTTCTGCCTTCCTGAATCCTGTTCTTTTATTGTCAATTCTCTTCACCTAAGTTTTTTCATTCTTTTTTGCTCACAGTAACCTCTTGGGTCTTAGTGGCATTATTGCCTTGCCTGGAGGTAAAATGGTTTTATACACACACATACACACACTCATATATATATAGATAAATATATATATATGTATATATACATACACATTAACATTTATGAATATTTTTATTTTATACTATACTATTGAAAAAGCTCTTCTAAAAGTTCTCCCTCCAAATTTGGTGTTTGTCCTTTAACCAGATTTTAGAAAGTGGGTCTGATCTTGCATATATATATATATATATATATATATATATATATAATTTTAAGGCATGCTATATTTATGGATTAAAGTGCTCAGTATCAGGGATAGAGCATATGCAAATATAAAAGTAGATACTGAGGTCAACCCCTAACTGTGGTTTTGACTCTACTATTTATAATATATGCTGGTCAATGATGCATTATGGGTAGGTCTATTGTATTATTATAACAGTTATTAAGTATAGAATAATGGTTATGTTTTCAAATTTTTCTAGTTGCTACTGAGTGGAAATAATTACAGATCTAAATGCAGTTTTGTGGGTATTTTATAGTGTTTTTTTTTCTTTATTATTGGTTGCTTTGTTATTGATTGTTATTATTACATTTACTTGTGCATGCATTTATAGTCTGTTAATTTGTTTAATATCTACTTAATTTACTTAATGATTTATATATATATATATATATATATATATATATATATATATATATATATATATGCTCTTTATCATTTAGCACATCTGTTTCAGGCATGTGACAAACAGTAAGGAACAAATATGTAGTTATCATAAATGTTAATACTTTTGTTTTATTATCACCAGCATCCAGTGTCCACTATATATATATATATATATATATATATATGCTCTTTATCATTTAGCACATCTGTTTCAGGCATGTGACAAACAGTAAGGAACAAATATGTAGTTATCATAAATGTTAACACTCTAGGGCCATTCGTATCATATTTGGTACAGTATGAAAACAAGCCTTGAAAGAAATATTTTCCTGAAAAATTTTTTAAGAGAAATATTTTATAAATTTCAAATGAAAGCAGTACTGACTGCTCAGTCAATGAATACCAAATGTTTCCTTATAGGGAAATACCAAATGTTTCCTTATAGGGAACTACTGTATCAAATATGATACGAATGGCCCTAGAGGGTTAATACATTTGTTTTATTATCACCAGCATTCAGTGTCCACTATATATATATATATATATATGTGTGTGTGTGTGTGTGTGTGTGTGTGTGTGTGTGTGTGTGTATACAAATGTAGCCTCCTGTAAAAACATTGCATTGTATAGAACTGCTCATTTACTCAGGTGAATTTTGACAATGTGAAGAAAATATCAACACTATATGTTATGTATAAAATAATATTAAAAATTGCACAAATTGAATGCATATATTTACTCGCTTGCCTTACTTTAGGTCTTGGGTAAGGAATTGCATTGAACAGAAAACTAAAAGATCATAATAAGTACACCTCACACCTTATAAAGGGTTTTATTTATGTAAAATGTTTGTGATCTTATCTTGCCTTATTTTTATTTTTATTACAAAGAATATTTAGTGGAAAATGTTATGATGCCATTTCTGACATTAGGTTTTTGATTGGGACCCAGATGAAAATGGGTATACAATACTAATCAAAGGAAATAATAATAATAATAATAATAATAATAATAGTAATCTTGCAGCACAAGACCAAAGTCTTTTCACTAGAAACTTTCAGGCAAATATTATGCATAATAATATGGATCCAAAATGCAGGTTTTGTGATAAACACTAAGAAACAATAGACCACCTAATCTCAGGCTGTTCTGTGCTTGCCCCAAATGAATATAAAAATCGCCACGATAGAGTTGGGCAATATTTACATTGGGCAATGTGCAAACATTATGGAAAAGCTGTAAACAAACACTGGTATGAACATCACCCAGCACCGGTTACAGAAATAGAAGATGTAACCATTCTATGGGATTACACCATCTACACAGACAGAAAAATTGAAGCAAACAGGCCAGACATTATTGTTAAAAACCAGAAGGAGAAAACTTGTCTATTAATTGATATGGCTTGTCCAGTGGATTGTAACATAGCAATCAAGGAATTTGAAAAACTGTCAAAATATAAAGACCTGGAAATTGAAATAGAAAAAATGTGGAAATTGAAAACAAGAGTTGTGCCAGTGATAGTAGGTGCACTTGGAATGATAAAAAATGGAACAAAACAACACATTGAAAGAATCCCTGGAAACCCCAGCTTAAGAGATATACAAAAAATTGTCTTATTAAGTACAGCCCACACACTAAGGAAAACTTTATCTATGTAATGCTGGGGATGATAGGGAAGATAGAAAAACATGAAATGGAGCCATAACAACACGCCACGACCTGCCTTAGGTCTCCCCGCAGACTTGGTTGGTAGTGAGACCAAAGCAGAAATCGAAATATGATGAAAAATGACATGATAATAATATCAAATAATTCCTTTGAGAGCAATTTCCCTGATATTACACTTGTGCACAATAGCAGCCATAAATGAATTCTGATAGATGTTGTGGTACCTTGGTATAAGTACAAGAAGGCAAAGAAAATGAAAATACAGAGGTACCAAGACTTGGTAAAACAAATTAGAGAAATGCACCAAGCTGCAACTCTAGGGGTCTCTTTTGTGGTTGGTGCACTTGGGACTATTTACAGGAATCCTTCTGCCTTGCAAGATGCCTGGAGTAAACATGGCATCATGGGAAATATGCAGATAGCAGTGCTTCTTGTAATAGTTCATGTGCTAAAGAAAGTGTTGTAATTTTAAGCTGTGTGTAAGAACTGAGGTAGGATCATAATGACTTAGCTGAAACATCTAAGAGTTGGAGAGGGTCTAAAAAAAAACCCCAAAATAACAACAACAGCAACATTATTATCCTCCTCCTCCTTAAACATTTTTCCTTCAAACGTAAGGTATGAAAATAGCTATGAAAAACAATAAACATACTTGTAGACAATAATTTTCAAGGCACTACAATTAAGTTTGCTAATATTTCAATGCTAATTTACATCATCTGTAGAAGATTACATTCTAAATAATGTTTCTTTGTAATCATTAATAATTAAATGACTTGCAAGAAAGATTTATTTTTGTGAGTACTTCTCCTCCTGTAAATCAATAATTTTCCAAACAAATTCTGAAATAAACGTAATGTCTTTTACAGTGATATTCATCCCGTACATGGCCAGAGAGCCACTTAAGGTTGATGGTTACAAAGTAAGAGGTACAGTTTAGGGGGATAAGTGGGGAAAATGATGGGTAATTCTCGATTTGAACAGGTTAAGATTGTAGTAAGTGGGAAAACATGCTCTTTGGAATCAATTCTAATAGTTTACAGGAAGAAGCTGTCCAACTGGAACTCACATCACACAAATAGAACAAAGAGAGAATGAGGATTGTTTGCTACAATGAGTATAGCATGATGAGTCCTAGCTGTGAAGGTTAGAACTGGTGGAACTAAGGAATGTAGTTCATCTGAGTACTTTCTATGGAAATAGAAAGAGGCTTGCTACATTTTGCCAGTGAGGAAAGGGGTTGTAGTATCGAAAATAGTTTGGCACCCACAAGACCATGGGGACACTTTTAAACTCTATCAAGATTAGAAAGTAAAGACTTGGCAGCTCCTGCTCATATATGGAAACAGTACTACATTTTAGGCCTGATTTAGCTTCTGTAAATGTAGAGGATAGCACAAGGAGTGCTGGGGCAGACAGGGAACTGATCATACTTCAAGCATCTTTAGTGATAGATTGTATGTATAAGGACCACATGAGGTCTGGGTTAAGTTTAAGGTCTTAAGTAGGTATGGAAAGTGTGACACTGATATCTTTTTTTTTTTTTTTTTTATAATCGTTTCACCCCAAGCAAGGCATTTCACTGCCACTATTGTGCAGGGGGTTACATAGAGGGGAAAGTGGTGAGAAAGGATGGTTAGAGAGAGGAAATGTCAGGAGGACGGTGATAGACGGGTAAGGATACCGAGAATGAGGGTTGGGTAGATGGTGAGAGTGTTGGGAGAATAGATGCAAGTTAGTGTGATAGGAGGTGTCTATTGACCTTACATTTAAACTCCTGGAGATTGTAGCTGTCAGGAAAGCAGATATGTGGAAGGGAATTCCACAGGTGGGAAGCACGAGAAAAGAATATGTTGGAGTAGAAATTACGGTTACATCTTATCTGTTTTACTGTAAAAGGGTGGGACCTAGTTGCTAATCTAGTATCTCATGTAAATCCGTGCCTAGGCGGCACCAATGATCTAAGTTAATCGGAGCAGAAGCTGTGATAGTATTTATAGAAGAGGCACAGGGAAGCCATGTCACGCCAGTGAGAGTGGTTGCAGCCGGTCTGCCAAGTCAGTATCGATCACGTTACAAATTCTCTGTTGTATTTTGTCAAGAAGCTCGAGGAGAGTAGCAGGGGCACCTGACCAGATGTGGCAGCAGTATTCAATACATGAGCGGATGGTAGATTTATATATGTGCAGGATAGATTCAAACGGAAAAAAACTTCTGGGCCCTGCACAGAGAACCGACTTTTATAGTGGCAGATTTGGCAATGGATTCGATATAGTCATTCCATTTGAGGTTCGCTGAGAGTGTAAGGCCAAGGAGGCATAGTGTTTTACTCTCTGGGAGGCAAGCCTGTACCATGCTAATGGGAGGTAGATGCAATTGTCTATGGTGGTTAGTTGATAGCAGCTTTGTTTTAGAAGCATTGAAATTTTCAAGCCATTTCCTACCCCAGTCCACTACGGATTGGAGGTCCTTTTCAAGCTCGGCAGTGAGGTTCGCTTTGTTGCCCACACCAGGTTTTTGATCGAGGCGAGAGTAAATTGTGGTATCATCGGCGTACATGCCTACTTGGGATCTAATGTCATCAGGGAGATCATTAATGTAGATCAGAAAGAGCGTGGGACCTAGGATAGAGCTTTGAGGGATGCCCACATTTGTATGGTAGTTTTGGGAGGCATGTTCATTTAATACTACCTTCAATGTGCGGTTAGAGAGGAATGACTGAATGAGGTCAAACAAATGTCCAGTTATACTGTAGCTCCGCAGTTTGCATAAAAAGTCAGCATGCCAGACTCTGTTGAACGCTTTGGAGATATCCAAGACAATGGTTCGGGCTTCGCCATTCTTGTCAAGAGCCTGGTATATGTACTCGGTAATGGTCGTTAGCATATCAGCAGTAGACCTAGTGAAGTGAAAACCATACTGTTTGTCTGAGAGAAGCCTGTGGGCCATGAGATGCTGAATCACCTTGGCATTGATAATGGCTTCGAAAACTTTGCCAAAGATTGGAAGGAGACTGATAGGGTGGTAATTAGTGGGGTCTGAAGGTTTGCCAGTATTCTTAAATATAGGAACTACAGAGAAGGACTTCCAACAGGCAGGAAAGCAGGAAGCAGATAGGCAGAAGTTATAGAGTTTAGAGAGGACAGAGGAGAGTTCTGGGGCACATTTCTTTAGAACTATGATTGGTATTCCATCCCCACCGCTCGCTTTGTGAGGGTCAAGTTTTGAGATTATCTTAGAGACCAGCAAGGGTATAATGTGGACGTTATTCAGTTGAGCCTTAGTTCTAGGTGGGAAATCGGGTGTAGGTACTTCTGACGAGTCCAGTGTCGAATTGGTGGAGAATCTATGAGCAAAGCACTCAGCCTTGTCCACTGGGGAAGTCTTACTCTTGTTGAGCACGGAAGACATATTGACATGGACAAGGATGTGCTCCAAAAGCTAGAGTAGAGTATTGAGAGACAAAGAAAAGAGTACTGGATTGTTATGTGATCACTATGCTTCAATATGTAAGTGAATGCTGGGTAATTTCATCAAAGATGAAGGAAAGACTTTAAAGCAATCAAAATGTGGTTCTACCAAAGGATGCTGTGGATGCCATGGACCAGACATGTGATAATGTTTTGGAGAAGATGGGAATGAAAAGGAAACTGCTGCTTAACATCAGGAAAAGATATCTGAAGTTTCTGGGACATGTAATGAAGAAGGAGGGTTTGGAGAATCTGATATTCACAAGAGAGATAGAGGGAAAGAGAGAGAGAGGGGAAAGCAATGCATGACATACTTTATGGGCTTCAGCAAGTGAATGGTAGAGCAGGATTTGGGAGGGGTAACAAGAGAAAGGGTGGTTAACATCTACAAGAGATAGAGGAAGGCCATGATCATCTATGTCCTGAAGGGTCATGGCACATAGAAGAAGATGGCAGTGGTCATGGCATAAAGTTCCCTTGAAAGAATATTCTTTCATTGTGATTAGTGAGAGTTCAGGGTCTTATCAGCAATATAAAATTACTAATAATAAACAAAATTAAGGAAGTGGATGTATTATTTGTAGTTGCAAATTACTTCTAGTAAACAAAATTAAGGAGGTGGGTGTATTATTTGTAGTAGCAAATTACTACTAATAAATTGTAGTTGCAAATTACTACTGGTGAGCAAAATTAGGAAATTGGATGTATTATTTGTTGTTGCAAATTACTATTAGTAAATTGTAGTAAATTGTAGTTGCATATTACTACTAGAGAACAAAATTAAGAAAGAGGATGTATTATTTGTAATTGCAAATTACTACAAGTAAATTGTAGTTGTAAATTACTACCAGTAAACAAAATTAATGAGGTGGATGTATGATTAGTAGTTGCAAATTACTACGAGTAAACTGTAGGTGTAAATTACTACTAGTAAACAAAATTAAGGAAGTGCATATATTATTTGTAGTTGTAATTTACTACAAGTAGATTGTAGTTGCAAATTACTACTGGTGAGCAAAATTAAGGAAGTGGATGTATTATTAGTAGTTGTAAATTACTACTAGTAAATTGTAGTTGCAAATAACTTCTAGTGAACAAAACTAAGGAAGAGGATGTATTATTTGTAGTTGCAAATTACTATTAGTAAATTCTAGTTGCAAATTACTACTGGTGAGCAAAATTAAGGAAGTGGATGTATTATTAGTAGTTGTAAATTACTACTAGTAAATTGTAGTTGCAAATAACTTCTAGTGAACAAAACTAAGGAAGAGGATGTATTATTTGTAGTTGCAAATTACTAACAGTAAACAAAATTAATGAGGTGGATGTATTATTAGTAGTTGCAAATTATTACGAGTAAACTGTAGGTGTAAATTACTACTAGTAAACAAAATTAAGGAAGTGCATATATTATTTGTAGTTGTAATTTACTACAAGTAGATTGTAGTTGCAAATTACTACTGGTGAGCAAAATTAAGGAAGTGGATGTATTATTAGTAGTTGTAAATTACTACTAGTAAATTGTAGTTGCAAATAACTTCTAGTGAACAAAACTAAGGAAGAGGATGTATTATTTGTAGTTGCAAATTACTATTAGTAAATTCTAGTTGCAAATTACTACTGGTGAGCAAAATTAAGGAAGTGGATGTATTATTAGTAGTTGTAAATTACTACTAGTAAATTGTAGTTGCAAATAACTTCTAGTGAACAAAACTAAGGAAGAGGATGTATTATTTGTAGTTGCAAATTACTAACAGTAAACAAAATTAATGAGGTGGATGTATTATTAGTAGTTGCAAATTACTACGAGTAAACTGTAGGTGTAAATTACTACTAGTAAACAAAATTAAGGAAGTGCATATATTATTTGTAGTTGCAAATTACTACTGGTGAGCAAAATTAAGGAAGTGGATGTATTATTTGTAGTTGCAAAGACAAAATGTGAAAAAGATTAGACACTTACCTTTTACTGTAAGATTTGCTTTTGACATCTTTATATCCATATCCAGCACCACCATACAGGTGTAAACACCAGCATCATCAAAAGTAACAGATTTTATCGTAATGTTTGTCATCAAATCATTTGTTTTGTATTTTTCTGTATTTGTCAAATTGAGTATGTTGTCATTATGCTTCCATCTTATTTCAAATCTTTTGTATTTCTGTATGTTCGGCATACATGCAAATTCAGCATCCTCACCAATGTTTATGACTCGGTTTTCCATATCGGTGTCTAAGTTTACATACGCTGCAAAGAGAGAGAAAAAAAAGAAATTAGGTTTATTACTAAAGCAGAAAAAAATTACAAAAGAAATACATATGTACAAAAACAAAAATAAAGAAAAAAAATGATGGTTTTGTTTATTTTGCTTCATGGTATATCAACCTCAATGAGTTATTTAATGCCAACAAGATTTTTAGGATAATATTGTAATAATAGAAAAAGTCTTGTTGGCATTAAATAACCCAGTGAAGTTGATATACCATAAAGCAAAATAAGTTTGTAAAAATAGGGATGTGTACAGTAAATATCAGCTTGGAACGAGAAATCAGGGAGCTGAGTTCGAATTCCAGTTGAATTCCTTGCATTCACTAATGTGTAAATACTGGTGAGAAAGGTATTAATCCATTTTTCCCTCCATTTATGGGTTAAATAACAGAACAGATTGGGTTTTATAGCCTTGGTAGGCAACCAGTCTACTGCAAAAAGTAATGGCAACCTACTGCGGGATAATCTTCTGCCCAGTCAATCATGCTTTTGTTGAGACATGATTGCCCAAGCATGTATCCTGTATGGCACTTAACTGAACTGACTTGTAAGAATAGAATATGTATTCTTTGTAAGAAATATGTTTGTAGATCAGGTTTCATTGATGTATTTTTGTAAAGAGTGTTTTATAACGATAGTCTAACGCATTGTTAGTAATTTTTTTTTCAAAACTTTATTGCTGGTGTTTTTACTATAAAAGTCTATTTTCATATCTTCATAGTGTTTTGACACCTAGTTTCGGGGTTAAATATTTGCCCATAACTGGGACTCTACCACTCCACAAAGACAGACTGAAAAAAGAAGAAAAAAATTTAAAGGCAATATTTTCATCATATTCTGTGCATGGAATACTGTTGTTATATCTGGTCAGGCGCCACTGCTGTTCATCTCAGTGTTCTAGACAGGCTCCAAAGGAGAATCTGTAATGTGCTTGGTCCCAAACTGGCAGCACAACTACAACCACTTTCTCATCAGTGGGGTACATGGCTTCCCTCTGACGCTTCTATAAATATTTTCATGGATTCTGCTCTGACAAACTTAGGTAACTGGTGCCCCTTTACAAGTATTTACTGAGGCAAACAGACTGGCAACAAGGTCCCACTCTTTTACAGTTAGATCAACCAAATGCAGGCAACAATTTTACTCCAGCAGCTTCTTTTCTCATGCTTCCCGCCTGTGGAACTCCCTTCCATACACTTGCTTTCCTGACAGCTAAAACCTCCAGGAATTTAAATGCATCTCTTGTCCACTTAACTCCAGCTCTTTCTATATCATCCCGTATATCTTGTTATTTTTCTTTCTCTTTCTCTCTACCTTTGCAATTGTCTTCATATCTGTGTTCAAATCCTTCCTTCTTGCCCTTTCCCTTTCTCTTTCACCCCCTGTAGCTGGTTTGTCTTTGTCTTTGCTCTCCTCCTGCTTAAAACTTTAACTCTCTTATATAGCCCCTGTTCATCAGAGGCGGTACCGCCTTGCTTGGGGTGAAATGATTAAAAAAAAAATTTTACTTTGTGCAAAGAAATAAGATGAAAGAAATACTATTCAAAATTTTAAAATAATACCAGTATATATTCTAAAAATGGCTCTCCACAACTTCATAACTTTGTAACTCTTAGTTACCTATTCTGTCATTCACTTACACAAGTTTATTCAGTTGATTACTTGCTGTTTCTCTCTTGCCTTCAATATGCCCTATGAATGTCAAATTCTACATGCCCTATGAATGTCAAATTCTACATTCGTTATGAATGTCAAATTCTACATGCCCTATGAATGTCAAATTCTACATGCCTTATGAATGTCAAATTCTACATGCCTTATGAATGTCAAATTCTACATGCCCTCTGAATGTCAAATTCTATATGCCTTATGAATGTCAAATTCTACATGCCTTATGAATGTCAAATTCTACATGCCCTATGAATGTCAAATTCTACATGCCTTATGAATGTCAAATTCTACATGCCTTATGAATGTCAAATTCTACATGCCTTATGAATGTCAAATTCTACATGCCCTATGAATGTCAAATTCTACATGCCTTATGAATGTCAAATTCTACATGCCCTATGAATGTCAAATTCTACATGCCTTATGAATGTCAAATTCTACATGCCTTATGAATGTCAAATTCTACATGCCCTATGAATGTCAAATTCTACATGCCTTATGAATGTCAAATTCTACATGCCTTATGAATGTCAAATTCTACATGCCCTATGAATGTCAAATTCTACATGCCTTATGAATGTCAAATTCTACATGCCCTATGAATGTCAAATTCTACATGCCTTATGAATGTCAAATTCTACATGCCCTATGAATGTCAAATTCTACATGCCCTATGAATGTCAAATTCTACATGCCCTATGAATGTCAAATTCTACATGCCCTGTTTCCTCATCATGTGTAGCTAAATTTTCAACTGCCTCTGTCAGATTTTTGCCATAATAATCTTCTCGTTTACATTTTCACTAAAATTTAATCATTGCTTGTATGGTCCATCTATGGCATTCTCAGTGTCCCTCTATAGTCTCCTCTTTATACATGCAGAAATAAACCAGCATTCACTGCCATATAGAAGGAATTATATTAGATAGTAGTTCAACACTGTTTTCTTTGGTTCTAACAAAATTTTTCTATTCCTTTATACACTATTTAGCTTTTGAAAGGCATCTTTCACTATTCCAATGCACCATCAGGTTTCTGTGTCACATTTTCTGTCATCTTAAAATTCTGTATTTGATTTTAGGTACAAAAGCAAGAGAAATAAGAAGACCAAAGAAACACTTGAAACAAATTAAAAATAAGTGATAATGTTTCATTTAAGAAAACCAGACAAGTTAAAACTATTGCCAAAAAATATAATAGCAAGAAAAATAAGATGTAAGAAAAACTTGTAAAAAATGAATAATAACTGACAATTACAGTTAATTTAAATTAAATACTTTTATTCAAAAAGAAATAAAATTAAAAAAATACCCTTATTCATTAAACAGATTTGTTTATTCAATATAAAGATACCTTCATTGAAAATAAAAGGTAACCTTAGTCAAAGTAATGAGAATATTATTCACTGCTATAATAATGAAAATGCAAAGTAATGAGAAACTAATTCAAAATTAAAAGACCATTACAAATTGAACAGATCTGTTTATCCAATATAAAGATACCTTCTTCTACTTCTATGTGCCCTGTTCCTTCAGGACGTAGGTGATCATGGCTCTCCACGTTTCCCTATCCCTGGTGGGTCTGAGCACGCCTTCTCCTGTTACACCATGCAGTCCTCGTTCCATCATCCACCTGATTAGGTCCTTCAAATATGTAATCTGTTGCTTTCCCCTGTCTCTTTTTTCCTCTATCTGGCCTGTTAGTATCAGGTTCTCCAAGCCCTCCTTCATCATTGCATGTCCCAGGAACTTCAGCTGTCTCTTCCTGATGTTCAGTATTAGTTTCCTTTTTGTTTCCATCATTTCCAAGACCTCATCATTGCTCACATGCTCAATCCATGATATTCACAGCATCCTTCTGTAAAATCACATTTCTGTTGCTTCAAGTTTTTCCTTCATCTTAGATGGTATTGTCCAGTATTCACTGCCATATTGAAGGATGGACATCACGTAGCAATCCAGTACTCTCTTCTTTGTTTTTAGCAAAATTGTCCTGTTTCTTAATACGTTACTCAACTTCTGGAATGCTTCCTTCACCCTGCCAATTCGCCCTCAGATTTTTGTGTCGCACTTTACGTCTTCTGTTATAACACTTCCCAGGTATTTAAATTTTTGTACCTTCTTGATTCTGGTATCTCCAACCTGTATTTGGCATTTTGGGCTGCCCTTTTTATTGATGACCATGCATTTCGTGCAGTTTATAAAGATACCTACACTGAAAATAAAAGGTACTCTTGGTCAAAGTAATGAGAATGTTATTCACTACTATGAAGATGAAAAAGCAAAGTAACAAGGTCATTTATGAATCAAAAAACACTTTTGATTGCATATTGAAAATTATTTTTGCCCATTTCTGATGCAGGTAAATAAAAAACACTTTTTTTATTACTGATATTAACATAGATGTATTACAATATCAGAGCATTGACCAACCAATATTTGAAAAATTCTCTCATCCGAGAATAAAAACCATCAACATTCTTTGAAAAATCCTTAAAAACCCCAAGTAAATTTCAAGATTAGCAGAACATTTGATTTTCAAAGAACTCAAATCCCTCTGGTTTAGCATTGGACTGTTAGGTGGCAAAAATGTAACAAGTAGATCATTACTTATAATTGCACTTAGAACAGCTCTTGAGTAGTGGAATTTCACATTGTCCAAAGTGAATAAGAGATTCATTACTTTGAATAATAGTATCGTTTATATTTTGTAAAAAAGGTATCTTCATATCAAATAAAAATACTTGTTCTCTGAATAACGATTTCTTTTATTTTAAATAAAAATATCTTTAATTTGAATAGAGGTATCTGACTGAAGGAAGAAACCTTACTCTCTTTCTATATATGTAGACAATGTGAATTTTTCTTGTGCTCAGTCAGACTCTCATATGAATTAAGATGCAGATAATGAAGAATTGAAGATTCAAAGTTGGAAATGTTTAAAGAACAAAACTTTTTATCATTTTGGTCACGATACTTGGTACGGATCAAATTTGAGTCACAACTAATAACCACTAAATGTATTTTATATTGACAAGTAAAAAAAAAAAAGAAGAAATGAAAATCTTCAGTGCAAACCTGATTGCTTTGACATTAATAAAGACTCCAATATACATAAGAAAACTATAGAGAAACAAAATTGATTGCTTTGACATTAATATAGACACCAACAAAATATTTCGGTTGAACAATGACCAATTTTAAGTTTCTCCTCTCTTGTCAATTTAGAGAAGAAAAGTTACATGATTGTTGAATTCCCTTGATGCTAGTTTTTCCTTTGTACCCCTAACATGGAACTGCTTTAATGTCATGAAAAAGAAAAGTTCATTTCAACAGAAAATCAAACCTATGCTAACCATACAGGTGGACTGCAGTAAACCTATTATGTCACTTTTTACTTTCACTTTCACTTTTGGAGTGCATTTTTTTTTCTTTTTTTGTTTTATTTATTTCTTTTTCTGTGCTATTTTTTTAAAAAATTGTCCCATTTCATATTATGTCAATACAAACTGGCTGCATCTGATGTTATATTTACATATGCTCTATCCCTGATATTGAGCACTTTAACTAATGAAGATAGCTTAAAATTATATTTTTAACACACACACACACACACACACACACATATATATATATAAGAAAAATTAAGGCAGACATGTTATTTCACAGTGAATCGGTAGTATAGGCCTATTTCAGGTGAATCATAATCAGTTTCTATCTTTATTTTACAAAGGATTTTACACAAATGTATTTATATGCATATATGTTTAGAGCTCTCTTAGAAAGTTATCCTACCACTGTATGTACAGGATACTCCTTTGAATTCTTCTATACCCACACTGCATGCTGATATATATATATATATATATATATATATATATATATATATATATATCCACACGCACATGCATAGACACAAGATCAGGCCCACTTTTAAAAATCTGCTTAAATGACAAATATTAAATTTGGCGGGCTGAACTTTTTAGAAGAGTATGTGTAATGAGTGCCATATGTGATACATGCTTGGGCGATCATGTCTTGAAAGAGACATGACTGACTGGGCAGAAGATTATCCTGCAAAAGGTTGCTATTCATTTCTGTAGTAGACTGGTTGCCAGCCAAGTGTATGGAACCAAATCTGTTCTGTTATTTAACTCATAGCTGGAGGGAAGAGAAGGATTATTACCTTTTTCCAAGGGTATTTGTGCATAAGTAAATGCAAGGAATTCAAATAGTATTCAAACTTGTCCCCCTCATTTCTCATTCCGAGTCAATATCCACTGTACCACAATGCACATAGTATAGTATAAAATAAAAATATTCATATAAGTTTGTGTATATATATATCCAGGTGAAGAAAACCAACAGTTTTACAAATCCAAGTTCTCCAGCATTTACTTTTTTTAAAAAAAGTGCTCAATATAACAAATATTGTAGAGTATAATATAATTAAATTTGTTTTTATTTAAAATTAATATAAAAATGTAATGTAAACTATATTCATAAGAATTTTAAATAAAAAACAAATTTAATTATATATATATGATTAGACACAGGAAGTCAAAACCAAGCGATGACAGTGTTAGGGCGCCGCTCCTATTTGACTACAAATGGACTGTTCCCATTGCTATATATAGCAATGGTGGATTCTCTACAGGAGAGTCGTAGAGAGTCACTTGAGAGTCTCTAATGAGTTACTGAAGAATCAGTGCGAGTCAGTGAAGAGTTAGTCACATTTCCGGTGGCGTACAGGAAGTAATCACGTATACACACGTCTTATGACGGATTGGACTCTTGTATCTTTCTATTGTAAATATTACTAATCACTTCTGTACATACTAACTGTCTTTCCACGGAATACAACTTATATTCTGATTCTGTTGTTGAGTTATTCATTTATACTTGGCGACATAACAGACAGTGTATATTATAGTTGAATACAATTTTCCTTGATGGCCTGAGGATTACATTCAAGCATGAAGCAGATAGTTGCTGCTTGATGTTGACCTCAGTGTTCACTTCCATATTTACACATGCTCTATCTTTGTATGAACCCAAGGAAAATTAAATAAAAAGCTTAATTGTAGTACCTTGTCAGTCATCTTTTACAAAACTTGCATAAAAGAGGGATTGCTGCCCAAATTCACATTATATATATATATTGAGAAATTTAGATAAAATATATACAATCAGGAACCCTTAAACTGTAGCATTTGACTTAGTAACTCCACAAGTCTAATGTTTAACATCTAATTTCTCCCAGCTGACTTGTGGAGATCCATGATTTCCAACATCCTGAAGAGACATGGGATATAGATGAAAAAGACCATTCACATCTATAGAGCCTACTCTATATAATCCGTAGATTAGTAGTAAGAGGGAAGAGATGGATTCATGCCTTTCCCAAGGGAAATAGTGAGAAAGTGAATGCAAGAGACTAGACTGAAATTTGAACTCAGTCCACTTGTGCAGGCAACTGTCACATTAATGGCACGCCTACTTTAGTGTTATTTAATGATAAAAAAACAATATTTTGGGCTAACCTAATATATTTCAAAAGAAGGAATAAAAGAGATAAATATTGGATGATAAATTGGAAGGAAAAGAATAATTCAGAAAAGAAGATGAGAGACAGAAAAGATGAAAGTGTAATCTCTTTGTTTGGCAGGTGGAAGAAAGACTTATTTAAAACCCAGTAACAACTTGAGAGAAAGATGATGATAGGAAAAAAATGTTTGCTTTATTTTTTCTCTTTCTGTTAACTTTTAAATGTCTTTTTCTTTCTTAATTTCTTTTCTTACCACCCTCTCACTTTCTTTTTTTTCCCCTAGATTTTCATCAATGTTTTCTTTATTTGTCTTTTTTTTTTTTTTTGAAGTAATCACTGTTCAAGTGGTAATGAAGTTGCCGGGCTGACTAGTACGATCTCGCTCGTGTGTACCTGATGCGACTAACAAATCAGCGACTGTGTTTTGTGCGCGACTACGTACACACATCGGTGCTGGCATTCGAGGCTGATAAATCTGGCAGAAGACCAGAAAATCCAGGTAAAATTGGAATCAAATGCAGCGTGAAGAACTGCGTCACTGTGTCCAGGGTATGGAAGGTATATGGGTCAGGTAGTGGCGGGAAAAATTATAACAGAAAATGGGAGTAGGCATTTCTTGATAGAGGAAAAGATGATGTCGCAAATATGGGAAGAACGGAAAAGGTATTATGCTGTGAATGTAATGTAGATGTTGAAAAATGGGTGAGTGGAAGGGAGTGTGACCAGTGAAAGAGTTGAGATTGTTGAAGGGTGAAGATAGAATAGGATGAGGATGGCCGGTGTTTGGAGACAACAACAATGTTGATGATGAGTGTTAAAAAGAAAATGAATGATTGAAGAAGAACAGACAGAGAAAGAGAGTGAATGAAGAAAAAGAAGTAGACTATGTGAGAGAAATGAATAAAGTAAGAAAAAAGAGAAAGAAGGAAAAGATTTTAAAAAAAGCATGAAGAAATGAAAGAAAGAAGACGAAAAAGAGCAAAAAGAAAGAAGGAAAAAATAGAAAGAAAAAAGGATGGAAAGAAGATTAAGAAAAACAATGAAAGAAAGAAGACAGAAAAGAAAGAGAAAAAGAAGAGTGGGTGGGAAGGAAGGTGATGAGGTAAGAATGAAGAATAAGACAGAGAAAAGAAGGAAGGAAATAAAAAAGAAAAAGAAGGAAGGAAATAAAAAGTAGAAAAGTATGACTAGGAAGCAGAATAATGAGAAAGAGAAGGAAAGAAAGAGGAAAAGAGCAAAGAAGAAAAGAAGGAAGGAAATAAAATAGAAATGAAAAAAGAAGAAGAAATGAGAATGAAAAAGAAGGGAGAAGAAAGAAAGGAATTAATAGAGAATAAAGAAAAGGGAGAAAATGAAAAGTTTAAAGATGATGAATAAAAGAAAGAAGAAAAAAATGGAAGTAAAAGTGAAGGGGAAATAGCTACAAGAGAAAAGAGTAATTAAAAGAGGAAGGAGAAGGAGAAGAAAGAGAGAAAATGATAATAATAGAAAGAAGAGATAAAAAAACGAGAAGTGAAATACGTAAACGAAAAAGCATCACTAATAAGTATAAAAAGCTGGAAAATGTCAGATTTATAATAAAGAAAAATAAAGAAGAAAAAGTAGTGATTTATCGAATAAAAACAACAGATGGAATTGAACAGTGAACAATAAAGTCGAAAGAAGAAAAGATTAGAATGTTGGTCAGCTTCCATGAGGTGAAGTGAGTCGCGGTCAGTAGAACTTGATATGTGTCATTTGCAAAGAATAATCCCACCCTAACTACACCTCTTCACCCTTAAAACAAACAAAACTAGCAGTTGTAGTGCAAATAATTCAAAGTAAATGGACATTAGTAGCTTTAGCGAATTACTACCAATAGTATGGCGTCTCTATCGCTAAATCTATTGTGAGTACAATATTTACAGTAGCAATGGTTATGGACTGTAAATAAGACAATATGATAACTAAGTGACCAAGTGTTGATAATATAATAACAGTCGCATTTAAATAAGAGTATAATATTTGCTGGGAAAGTTTCAAAATGACTGAATAAATATATATCCATACTAGATAAAAACATGCTGGTCTATGCCTTTCTGTAAAAAAAAATGCCTTATTCTGGCAGAATAAAGGCGGTTATGGCTCTCCACAGCTTCCTTTACGTTTAATATCTGTAAATTGTTATAACTTAAGAAAGGTAGTGAAATGGTTTCCCATTGCTTTGTCCACAGTCTTGAATTTGAAGTTGTCCTAGACTGGTTGCCAGGCAACCCAAGGCTTGAGAACACTGTCTTCCTGCTATTTAATCTAAGTCCTGGAGTGAAGGGAAGAGATAGATTCATGCCATTCCTAAGAGAATTAATGCAAAGCAAACTTAAATACAAAAATACTTTGTTTAACTGTATGTTCTATGCTAACAGTTTCTTCTATTGCACTTCTTGCTTGTGGAAATCTCTTCCAGCTTCTTGTTTCCAATCAACAATGTCAGTTCTTATCTACTGTCTTCTTAATTCTTTATCTTTTAATGTCATGTGCATTGTGGTGCAGTGGATATCGGCTCGGAATGAGAAATCAGGGAGACGAGTTCGAATTCCAGTTGAATTCATTGCATTCACTTCCACGCAAATACCCTTGGGAAAGGTATTAGTCAGTCTCTTCCTTCCAGTTATGGGTTAAATAACAGGACAGATTGGGTTCTATAGCCATGGCTGACAACCAGTCTACCGCAGAAAGCAATGGCAACCTACTGCGGGATAATCTTCTGCCCAGTCAGTCATGTCTCTTTCGAGATATGATCAACCAAGCGTGTTTCACATATGGCACTTAACTGACTGACTTTTTAAGAACTTTTTTTCTCATAGTCTTTAACACTCAATAACCTGTTGTGTCTTAATAGCTTTATTGCCTTGCTCGGGATGAAATGTAATTGATTTTCTTATCAATACAGTCCAGTTATTCCATGACTCATTAGAGTCGTTGGGACACAACATGTACTGCAGCCACAGTAGAAGTGGTGTTTCTTTGGGCAGGACTGACTGATGGAGCTCAACTCTTCCCAGACTGGTGTGAATTCAAACTTTTTCCACATGTACTGCCACCACATTTGAAGTGGTTTTTCTCTGGGTACAACAACCTGATGGAACCTAAAGTTTTCCCTCTTCAAAACCAGTTGCCACTCAATGCTATAGACCCAGTCTGTTCATCTATTTTTCCTATAACTGGTGTTGGAGTGGAAGAAGACATGGCTTCATATCTTTCTCAATGGTATTAGCATATAAGTGGAATTCAAATTTGGCTCTCCTGATTTCTTTAGTTAAAAGAATTTCTTTTGGCAGTTGAGTGATAATCATAAAAACTAATGTCATGTGAACAGTCTTCTTGCAAGAATGAACACAAGAAAAAATAAAAATGTTTCTAGGTTGTTTTTTTTATTGAAATAAATGTAAATAACCATTCTAGTTGATTGTACCACATTACTATAAAAGCAGACATTACATTAATCTATACATTTTCTTTTTTTATATGCCATGTTTCTTCAAAACAAACATGGCTCTTCACAACTTCTTATTCTTTGTAGCTTGTTTGTGTCCAAAGACAACAAGCTTGTTAGGTAAGTTAGTCAATATTTTCTTTTGTCTTTCTAAATGTCAGTAGATCATGAGAGTGTGTGTATATGTATATATGATACAACTAAATGACATATAAAAAGCCCTCTCTATTATAATAAAGGCCATTGCATATATATATATTTACCTCCTGTCATCCTCATGAGAGAGAGAGAGAGAGAGAGAGAGAGAGAGAGAGAGAGAGAGAGAGACAATAGTGAGGCAGTATCAGCTCAGTTCATTCTCTTTACTACTAGTTATTAAAACTTATTAGTTATGAAAGCTCTTGCTGCATGTTTGCTCTTTAACATAGTCTTATTATTAAATTTTTTTGCAATAATTACGTTGAGTTGTGAAGAATATATATATATATATATATATATATATATATATATATATATATATATAATACTGTTTAAAAGTATTAGGACAAGAACTAATTTTATCTTTTATGAGGCATCAAAATAAAGTTTAAAATTATCTCTGTCCAAACACTTTTGCACATAACTGGTAGTGTGCAAAAATATTATGACAGGAGTGATTTTTCTAAAAACTTCACTGAAATTCAAATACAAGGTGAAAAGCCAAGCCTTTGTAAAAATTATCTAACTAAAAAGGAAGAGGAAGGAAGGCTTCGAAATTTGAATTGGCTCCCACAAAGCCCTGATCTCAATCTTATTGAACATCTATGGGATATTTTGGATAAAAAAATTGATAAATCTAATGTTACTTTGCAAGACACACTTTGGGAAAAATACAAGCTGCTTGGCAGGAGATACCATTAGATACATTGAAGAAGCTTGTGATGTCAATGCCTGACAGAATGAAGGCTGTGATCAAAGCAAAAGGCTATTCTACTAAATATTAAATTTATTTTGTAACAAGTATTTTTTCTTGTTAAAGCATTTGTTGATTAAATCAAATAAAATTACTTTAATTATATTGTTTATTTTCTGTCAATATGCCTCATAAAAGATAAAATAGTTTTTGTCCTAATACTTTTGCACAGTAATATATATATATATATATATATATATATATATATTCCCTATATATTATGGAAAATTTCTGTATTCCCTTACTTCTACCAAATGGAAGAATGTAATGATGCTGTTAAAACTAAATAGAAAATCAATTAAATCTTTCTTGTGTACCATATTTGTTATATATCAGTCAGCTAAGTGCTATACATGATACATGCTTTGGGCGATCATGTCTCGAAAGAGACATGACTGACTGGGCAGAAGATTATCTCTCAGTAGGTTGCCATTGCTTTCTGCAGTAGACTGGTTACCAGCCAAGACTATAGAACCCAATCTGAAAAATCTTTGAAAAATAGTAAAATCAGTTATTGTAAATCACCTGTAGATACTGAAAGGTTGAAACCTAGGTCATGGAAATAACTCATTTCCTAATGAAAAATAATCAAAAGTACTATATAATTGTATTGAACACTTTTTAATACCATTGTGTTCTGGTCTAATTTAATTATGACTAAAAACTAAATTGTATATATATATATATATATATATATATATATAAAACCATGTATGTGTTGAATTTACTTATTTTGAAATATTCAGCTGCAATTTGTTACTGGTGGTATTATCTTTCACTACAAAAGCTTTTGCCTCAGCTATGATGTCCACATACATATGACATACATAGAACTTGTTATTGTCAAACACAAGACTAGCTTCAATCATCAGAACATTTCAACCAGCAGAACATTTCTGCCAATCTATGAAGTTGTTATACAAAGCATTGATAAAGTATCACATAAGCACTTGATTCTAAGTAAATGAAAGGACCATTAAGACAATTGAATCTCTTGACATGTCATCTTAGCTGACTTCAGATTCCACTTCATACCCAGCCCTCTAGCCATTTTATTTGAGCTTAATATATGTAAGTATACAAGCATTGAAAATGATGAAATAGTTTGTTCAGAGCCCATCAGATAAAGCAAAGGCAAAACCAAATAGCTTTTCACCCAAACAGTGTATTTGTTACGCTGCGACTACTACTGCAATTGCCATCGGCTCAGCAATATGGTTCTCAGAGTTCAACTGATTGTGTCAAACACTGAAAAGATGCATGCTGGGAATGTCAATGATTTGCCACCCTGCCTTCTGATTGGCTGGAAGTAATCTAATCAGACGATATTGTTCTGAAGCTGACAGATTTTCCAAGGTTCACCTACTGTAGCCTGTCAGATTGGCAGCCAAATTTATGGTCCTGTTGAAAAGACACAATTGAGCATATTGATGGCAGAGGGCAGAACAAGTATAAATCATGAAGACACAGCAATAATCATTGAACTTTGAATTGCAGAGAATGTCGTTTATATCAAATGTAAAAGGCCCCAATTATTAGTGTGCTGGGCTTAGTTATCTCCCTTGTTTTATACTCATTATTCATACAAAAGGGGCCTGAATTAGGATTCTTTGCTTTCTTTTTGGTGTGAGAGAGATAAATCTCTTTTGACTTTGCCAAATTAATCATTATGCCTATTCTAATGCTGTCGGATATTTGTGAGAAAAAAAAAGCTCTGAAAGCTTAAAGCTAACACAAAAGGGTGTATTGCTTAGAGAAATCTAAAGTTGTTTTTATAGAAATGCATCTTTTCAAAAAATAATCATAAAAATAATACAGTATGTGGTAAGCCCAACTCTAAAATTCATAACTCCCAAATGAACATTTTAGAGATGATTCCTGTGTTTTGTAAGACCATAAATCCGTATCTACAGACATACAAGCATATATACACACCCTAAATATTGAAGAACATATTATATACAACTATACATACACACCCAAATACATATTGTTTAAATCTACAGGGTGTTTTACAAAAAAACAAGAAATTTGGTTCAGTTTATTTAATTTTTGGAATTTTGTTACTGTTATTTGAAACAAAAACAAAGGATAGAAATTTAGTAACTTAAAACAGAACAAAAACACAAATTTTAGGTGTGGGGTGTGGTGTCCAAACTAAAAGAATTAATTTTTTCATGTTTTAGTAAATATTTTTTCAGTATTTACATTATTTGGACTATTGTCCTCATCTTTGTTGCCATTTGTACAATGGTTTAATCATTGTACAATCTGGCCTTCTTCAGGTGCTAGGAATTTCAAACCTAAACCTTTATTACAATCACTGGGGTATACCATCCTCATTCCTTGCATAGTAATGCTCGGTTGGAAGTCATGAGTTATCTCCCTCTAATCCTGCAAGTTACTTGTTCACCACTGCTGTAGCCTGGTATTGAACTCACTACTCTTTAGGTCAAGTCACAGGAACTAACCAATGTCTGTACCCACTGGGCCATGTGTCCTTATTAATAATTAAATTGATTTATTATTATTTATTTAATTAATATTATATAATAATTATTATATGATACTTGTTATTATTAACGATTCTTAGTTTTTAATAGGTTTGCACATTGTCTGGTTCACACTCCACTTGGGTGTTTTGAGCAGTAGTAGAAGTTTATTGCTTGTTTTTTATTTAAGATTTTTCTTTTATCGAAAATTTGGTTTTTGGTTCCTTGTAAGTCTTTTTCATTCTCTTTCCTTCTCTTGAATCTTAGTGACATTATTGCCTTGTTTAGGGTGAATGAATTAAAATTAAAAAAAGAAAAATAAAGTATATAATAGAAAAAAAACATGAGTGAAACTCATTTACTTTGGGATTGTTTGGATTTTTGTCTAAATATATCACCTAAATTATTTGACATGGCAACCTGAAAAACAAAGATGTTCCATGCTATTTTGCAGCTGAATAGAGTGTTTGTTTAATGATAGTTTCATTGTGCAATGTGCATTAACAGCCAATACATGCCTTTCTTGCATAGCTGTAGCATCAGTAACAATTTGTCTGATTTGCATTGAGAATGAGCAAACTAAGGTTAAAATAAAAATCAAGGTAAATAAAAACTAACAAAATAATTAAGAGTAAAGGAAAAACAAAAAATAAGATTGTGTTTTTAATTCAAATAAGCAGATTTCAAAACAAAAATTAAAAAAAGGTTGTCACAAAAAAAAAAAACAATAAAAAAAGTAAAAATGCAATGCTAATTATATGTGTGTCTGTTTCTCCTTTTTTGTTTTTTTCTTATCTGAAAACAAATGTTACCCAGGCTTTGTTGGTATCATCAAATTGAAACAGAAGATAAGATGAAACAGAGGGTCTAATTTCAATGCAAAATTGTATATTTTTATGTCGACATGTAAGAAAAGTTATATAAATATAAAGAAAAGAAACTAAAAAATTTAAAAATCTATGAAAATCAGTAAAAAAATTGAGGAACCCCTTTTTATATGGTAGTAGTAGGAATGTGTATGGAGCATAATTTAAAAATAAAATTTTTCTATTTATAATATTGTACAAGCCTCATACAACCTCTCACTAAAAGAAAATCCAATCCATCCTCACCACAAAAAAAAAAAAAAATTAAAAACAGATGTAAAACAAAAAAAATTTTTAAATTGTAAAAACCTGCACAAACCCAAAAAAATTTCTGAAAAACTAAATTTAAAAATCTGAGGGTAAGATTTTGATAAAGGCAGATGCAATGCTTTTGTTCTCTGTTTTTTTTTTTAACAAACAAGTGCCATAGAGATTCACAGAATAAAGATGTCTTTGCTAATTCACAACAGAGAATACACCATCATGAATATATAGAAAACTAAATAGGCAGAGACAAAATGCAGAATTCAAAACAACAATTTCTAATGTGCTAAATATAGATAGAGTTTGTAAATATCTCAAATTCATTTTGAATAATTATCAAATTGGTATTTTTAAGTCAGTAGACAATCAAAAAGTTTTTCACTGAGGCAAAAAGACTGACTTAGACTCTGTTTGATTGACATTTCGATATGAAAAAGATTTAAAATGATACAAAGAAACTCCATAAGAAAACTATAAAGAGACGTGAACAGACTGAAATAAACAGTTTCAGATACAATGATAGATATATATATATATATATATATATATATAAAAGTAATTTTATAGATGCAGACTGAGAAGTAAAATGGTTATCAATCTAATCTTGTATCATTATTAATACTGTAGTGAGTTTTGTTTTAATCATTTCACCCCAAGCAAGGTAATAAGGTCACTAAGACACAAGAGAGTTACTGAGAATTAAGGAATATGAGAAAAAACACAATTAATCAGAGAGAACATTAAGAGAACAAAAATATAAAGACTGAAGATAACAATCGATATTGCATTTAAATTTTTGAAGATCAAAGTTGACTGGAAAGCAAGAAACAGGAAGTGAGTTCCACAAGTGAGAGAAGAAACTGTTAGCATAGGACTTATAATAATATGAGGAGAAGAAAACATAATTAAGGAGAGAGAACAATAAAAGAGCAAGAAGAAAGAAAACAGAAAATAACAACTGATATTGCATTTAAGTTTCTGGAGATCAAAATTGACTGGAAAACAAGAAACAGGAATATAGAGTTCCACAGGTGAGAGAAGAAACTGTTAGCATAGGACTTATAATAATATGAGGAGAACAAAAAAACGAGCAAGAAGAAAGAAAACAGAAGATAACGATTAATATTTAATTCAAATTTTTGACGATTAAAATTGACTGAAAAACAAGAAACAGGAATATAGAGTTCCACAGGTGAAAGAAGAAACTCTTAGCATTGGACTTATAATAATATGAGGGGAAGAAAACATAAGAAAACTCATGACTTCTAATTGAGGCATTACTAAGCAAGGAATGAAGATCATATACCCCATTAATTGTTATGAAAAAATTCCTATCACCTGAAGAAGGATGGAGTGTACAATGGCTGAAACATCATAAAAATGGCAACAAAAATGAGGACAATAGTCCAAATAATGTAAATACTATAAATGAAAGCAGTTTTGTTTTGGAGTCGTTGAAATTTACAAGCCATATTTTGCCTCACTTAAACACCTATTGGAAGTTCTTTTCAAGAGGAATTGCCAAGTTTACTTTGTTAGTTTTGTTGGATTTACTACTAAAGCAGGAGTAAATGGTAATGTCATCTGCATAAATACCTAGTTCATCATTGATGAAGATCACAAACAGTGTAATAGGTCCAAGGAAGGCAATATGGACATTGTATTTAAATTTTTAAAGATTTTAGAGGCTAAGGAAGCATGGAATTGGAAGGAAGAATATATTAGAAGAGAACTGATGGTTGTATCTAGTTAGTTCAACAGTAAAACAGTGAGACCTAATTGCTAACCTAGTAGCACACTCCAGTAGGCACTCCAGTCACTAAGGAGAGCAGGTCATTAGAACAACTGCCATGAAAATATTTTTAGAAGAGACAGAAGGAAGTCATGTTGGTGGGGAAAATCAAGATGCCATATCAGGATTGATTATATTACAAACCATTCTTTGAATTTTGAATCTCAAGATATATAGCAGGAGTAACAGACCAGATATGGAAGCAGTATTTCAGTCCATGGATGAATGATAGATTTATGAACATAAAAGAGGAATTCTGGCAAGAAGAATTGTCTGGCAAGACATAGAAAATCAACTTTCCTAGCAGTAAATCTAGTAATTGTTTCAATATACTCACTTTAATGTTATTGTAATGTGGGAACACTTTATACAGGACAGACAATTATTTAACACTATGCTTCTTCCCTACCAACTTAGAGGTATCTCACGAAGGAACCCTGATTAGTTTGACCTTGTGCCAGACTAAGCTAAGCCAAGTAAATGTTGATGTTGATGATGGAGTCACAGCTCACAGGTTTGTCTCAGAGGTCATTCTTAGTGAGTTTGACCATACATGCTCTGATATTAAGACCTTGTGTCAGACTAAACTAAGATCAGTAAATATCTACTTAGGATGCCTGTGGTTGAGCAAGGTTTAGCTGGTTTGTCTCACAGGAGATTGTTAGTAAGTCTGATCTTGAGTGTTCCAATATCAAGATCTTGTACCAAACTAAACTTAGTAAATATATGCTTAGGGTTTCCATTTGTCGTAGACTAATGGTTAGCAAGTTTGTTTTATTGTTATTGATAATTTGCTTGATGTTACTAGGTGTTCTACTATTGAAGCATTGCTAGTGGACTTCATCCTGAGGTCTCAAGCAGCCTGGCCTTATGCCAGACTAATGTAATATCATATATGTCTCATATATACTAGAAAAACAAATGATTGGAGAGAATCAATAAAACAGATGAAGCTGATGGAGAAATTTACAAGCTCAGTCATCTGAAAACTTTAAGTGACATATTTCATTTTTATAGATTTTCTGGATATCTAATCATATTAAATTATCTATCTATCTATCTATCTATCTATCTATCTATCTATCTATCTATCTATCTATCTATCTATCTATCTATTTGAACCTGTTCTTATCTATCTATCTATCTATCTATCTATCTATCTATTTGAACCTGTCTATCTATCTATCTATCTATCTATCTATCTCAATCTCTTCATTATCTATCTATCTATCTCAATCTCTTCATTATCTATCTATCTATCTATCTATCTATCTATCTCAATCTCTTCATTATCTATCTATCTATCTATCTATCTATCTATCTATCTATCTATCTATCTATCTATCTCAATCTCTTCATTATCTATCATATCTATCTATCTATCTATCTATCTATCTATCTATCTATCTCAATCTCTTCATTATCTATCTATCTATCTATCTATCTATCTATCTATCTATTCCTTACTGGTGACAAAATGGTGAGCTTCAAGCACAATGCAATCATCAGGTGCTGATTGAAAACTGACCATTACATAATTCAATTATTGATATACAGCGGGTGAAAAAAATAATGGAAACACCTGGTGCTATAATAACATAATTTTAAAAATTTGATTAAACTGTCAAAAACTTGTCTATTCTTATGTTTGTTGATTTAATATTAGAATTATTTCATTTTCTTTCGCTAAAATTGTTGTTTTTTATGGATATTATTTAAATAATATTTGTCTATACTTCTGAGTGGTATCCATTGACCCAAAGAGTTATGAGTTCAATACCAAGCTACAACAGTGGTAAACAAATAACTTAGAGAGTTAAGTTAAAGAGAAATAACTAAATGGCTACCAGAAGTGGCATTGCACATGTAATGAGAGCGATATACCCAGTGGTTGGATTCTATTCGAAATTCGTAGCACCTGAAGAAGGCTAGAGTGTACAACAGCTGAAACATCATAAAACATGGCAATAAAGATGAAGAAAATAGTTTGAACAATGTAAATAGTGTATTATTTAAAGAAGTTTATTAAGATCAACAGTCAGAATTATCTAAGAACTTTAAGTGATCAACTTCATCGTATGGTTCAGGAACTGTTTCTAGGGGGAAATGCCATCTTTTAGGATGATAATGCACCCACCCATACTGCTAAAGTTGTAGCTGAATAGTTTGAGGAACAGTCTAGTGAAGTAGAACATCTTATCTGGCCACTACAATCCCCAGATCTGAACATTTATGGATTATTTTAGAAAAACAAGATTCGTTATCTTCACGATCATCACTGAAAGATTTGGTGACTGTTTTAACTGAAGAATGGTTAAAAACTCAAACTTTGTTCAAGTTGATTCTGTAATAATTGCCAAAGGTGGTCCTACCCCATATTGAAATAAATTTGCTTGAAATGTCAAGGTATTTCCATTATTTTGTCCACCCCTGTATATACCATATTATAAAGATAATAGAGCAGTCCATTTTATTCATGGTAGGGTGGTGAGGTAAAAATAAAAAATAAATGAGTAAATAAATGAACAAATAATAAAAGCATAAAAATAAAATAAAATAATATAAATATTAGCAGCAATAATCAATATCCAATATTTATATATTCGTTTCTTTTCTTCCACTTCTCGCCTACTGAACTCCCTTCCAATTACTTACTTCCCTGATAACTTCAATCTCAAAAATTGAAATACGTTAATCGTCATCTTCTATCTTCTAGAATTCCATTGATCTTTTGACTTTTCTTCAATCCTCAGATTTTTCTCCCACTTTTACTCCCTGTAACACCCTGTGTACTAGTAGCATTCCCACCTTGTTTGGGGTGAATGATTTCAAAAATAATACAGGTACATTTGTTTAAATGATTACCTCCCTTTATATTCTATTGATAAAAAGCTAGTTCCTGTCGAACAGATTCTTCCCAAGAACTGCTATTTTATGGAATGGAATCTTGCATAGATGCTTCCCTTAACAGCACTCAGACAATTGCTCCTACCCCCCATTAACATGGATCAGGCTAGTCTTCTTGAAAGCAAAACACTGCACCTCCTTGGGTTAACTCTCACAACAGACCTTGAGTGGAATGACTATATAGAATCAATAGCTAAAGGTGCTACTAAGAAGGTCGGTTCTTCCCATCTGAAAAAATCCTACACATATATAAATACTAGCAGTATAGCCCGGCGTTGCTCGGGTGTAATGAAAACTTTCAAACTAATCCATGGTTCTGGAGCTCAGACTCTTTGGATGTTGGTACAAAAGACTAAAATGTTTCGAGGTTAAAGCGAAACCGTAGACTGAAAGAAAAATGAATGGATGTAAGTTAAATTTTTATTTCCTGGTATCAATTTATACATATGTATATAATCAATTTTCTGCACTATTGTAAGAACTGCAACCTTGAAACTTCTGGATATCATTTCTTATGTCTTTGTCTATGAGTGTATCAAATTTGATCAAAATCGGACCACTCCTTCTATAACTCAATTTTTTTGATTATCGATTTTCGATATTTATCGGGGGTACCTCAACACAAAACCTAGCTAAGGACACTCGCAGACGCTTATAGTACAACTGTGTAAATTTTCAAGAAAATCGGTTCAGCCATTTCTGAGGCTATAGGTAACAGATACACACACACACAGAGACAAAGTTCCATTTATAAATAAGTTTAGATACCGCCTGAGCATTGAATACTGCAAACATATCTGGTCTGGTGCTCCTGCTATCCACCTAGGGGTCCTTGATAAAATCCAACGGAGAATCTGTAATGTGATTGATCCCAATTTGGCAGCTAAGATGCAGTCACTTTCTCACCGGTGCAATGTGGCTTCCCTGTGTCTCTTCTACAAATACTTTCATGGCTTCTGCCCCAATGAACTTAGCTCACTGGTGCCCCCATATATGAATTTAGTCAAGCAACTAGATTAGCAACAAGGTCCTACCCTTTTACTGAGAAACCAATAAAATGTAAATGCAAATTCTACTCCATCAGCTTCTTTTCTCACACTTCCCACCTGTGGAATTCCCTTCCGTTTACTTGCTTCCCTGACAGCTACAATCTCCAAGAATTTAAATATAAAGTCAATAGTGTTCTCCTATCTCACTAACTTGCATACCCTCTCTCACCCTTCTTTCTTCGTCCACTCCACTCTTATCAGTATTCTCATCCTTCTCTTACACACTTCCTGGCACCCCCTATAACCTGTCATTCTTTCTCATAACTTTCCTCCTATGTAAGCCCCTGCACAACAGTGGCAGTAACATGCCTTGCTTGGGGTGATATGATTATAAAAAAATATACTAATCCATTCACATCTTGGGTTAATTGTTATATATTCTCATAATCTTTACTCCTTACTTCATCCTTTTATGTTCATAACTTGCATCTTATTCAGCAACTTCTACCTTGAGTTACTTTTGGGCCTTTTGTTAGGTGATCATTAGTTTAAAAATATAAAATAATGCATCATTCTATAAGCTTATTTATCCATCCTTGTATATTTTACCAGAAAAAGAGTCAAGTAAAAAAATAAACAAAAACAAAAAAGCAAAGAAGAAAACAAAAAGGCAAAAAGCAAAACAAAACAAAAAGCAAACAAAACAAAAAACAAAAAATCTGAGTCCTCCACTCTACAAAAACATATGCAAGAATCTGTTTTAAAATACTGACATAAGCAAGGTGTATAATTGAATAGCATTTACTTATACAGAAAAGTAAATTGAATCCAGTAGCCAAGGTTTCAGTGTGTTCATGTCACTACTAAATGTGACAGAAGATCAAGGTTTAAACTGGGTTTAATGGCAATACTTTGGAAAAATTGTCCAATACTTCCCTTTTTTGGAACACTTCAGGCACAAGGTAATGACTCCAGATCCTCCCCCGCCCAAAGAGAAGTACTGGCTTGGAGGATGGACCCCTGGGGCTTGAGCTTAATATTAGTTTGAAACTACCCATTCAAAGCCAGAAATGAATCCACATGTAGGATTTCATAAAGTATGACCTCCAAGTTTCTTTTGTTTTTGAATAATACAGGCACATTAACAAAACAGAAAATGCTATTTACATAAAAGATATATTTATTATGTCTTGTGAACACTTATTGATTCTCCTGTTCTTTGTGGAAAAAAATTCATGAAATGAATTTTCAAGCTAGTAATAATGTCTAAAAATTGTGTCTGACTTGGAAATAGTTTTCTTCATGCCTTATTGAGCAAAAGAAAACAAATTCTATTTATATCAATTTATTATGAGATAAGATCTAAAAATTGTATAAAGAATTAATACATATAGGTATATATGTATAATATACAACTATAGGTATGTGTGCATATTTATGCCAACAAATATAGTGTGTGTAATAAAACATATATACAGGATGTGCGTTGTGGTGCAGTGGATATCAGCTTGGAATAAGAAATTGAAGAGCTGAGTTCAAATTCCAGTCAAATTCATTGCATTCATTTATGCGCAAATTCTCTTGGGAAAGGTATTAATCTATCTCTTCTCCGTCCAGTTATGGGCTAAACAGCAGAACAGATTGGGTTTTATAGCCTTGGTTGGCAAGCAGTCTACTGCAGAAAGCAATTGCAACCTACTGGGGGGAAAATCTTCTGCCTAGTCAGTCATGTCTCTTTCGAGACAGGATCGCCCAAGTAAGTATCACATATTAACTGATATACAAGTATATTTATATAGCATGTATGACAGCGATGAAATGTGCATGTATATATAAGATTTAAATCTAAAACACTATTTATATTATTTGGACTATTGTTCTCATCTTGGTTGACATGTATATGACATTTCGGCAGTTGTATGCTCTGGCCTTCTTCAGGTGCTAAAAATTGTGAACTGAACCCTAGCACCTGAAGAATGCTGGAAGGTGGTCATGCTCAAAATCAAGTTGACAGACATCATTATGAATAAGTATGTACATGCATGTGTATGTTTGTAAAAATATATATAAATATTTATCAAAACTCTCTGTTTAGACCTCCTCCAATACAATATTTATTCTTCTGCTCCTCCTCTTTTATTCCAGTTGTAGGATTTAAATCAAATTAATTTTATCTTAACAATAGTCAGACCATATTATTTTAAACCAAAGTTTTTTGAAAAACTTTTGGCAGAACTGAGTATTACATCATGTCATCTATTTTCTGTATTTCTCTTTTCTCCCTTTTTTCTTTTTCTTTTCAATTTTATGTATCTATCTCTTTCTTTCCATGCTCCTTAGCTGGCATTTCTTATGATGGCTGTCTGGCATGCATTTATTTTTCCCCCTCATATATCCTTTAATTCTTTCCCTGTTCACCCTGTTTTTTCTGTTTTTTCCCCTCCTTTCCTGGTTCCCTTTCCCCACTTCCATTACTGTAACATGCTTACTGAATCCATTTCACCATCTCTCTCTCTTTCCCCACTTCTTCCCTATTCTTCATATCAATGTCTAAATGACAACCTTCTAATATAATCTACTCTCACTTTTAACTCCCACTTACATTGTTCTTTCTTATTTCTTTTCTTTTTCCTTCTTTCATGTAAACTTTTAGTGTATAAATTTCTTTTTGAGTGGTATTCCAGTATATGTTGGTTGGTTGTTTTGTTTTTATGGCATATCAACTTCGGTGGGTCATTTAATGCCAACTAAATTTTTATTTATTCTTGGTAATACCTTTTCTTTCAACAATTTATTGTTGTTTTTATATAAGTTTTGTGTCAAGTAATACATTTTTCTTTTTGAGTATCAACATTCATTGGGATTTGTTTGTAAGGTCAGGGTCCCCAAGTGCCCCTTGTTATTTAACCCATAACTGGAGGGAAGGAACGGATTAATACCTTTCCCAAGGGTACCAGTGCTTAAGTGAATGCAGGGTATTCAACTGGAATTCAAACTTGGCTCACCGATTTCTCTTTCTGAGCCGATATCCACTGCACCACAATGCACATCCATCAACAAATACTTACAGCGCCTGGTATTCCCAAGCGGTCACCCATCTAAGAACTGACCAGGCTCAACGTTGCTTAACTTCGGTGATTGAGTGAGAACCGGTGTATTCAATGTGATATGGCCGTAAGCACATACATCCGTCACTAAATGCTTACAGCGCCTGGTATTCCCAAGCGGTCACCCATCTAAGTACTGACCAGGCTCAACGTTGCTTAACTTCGGTGATTGAGTGAGAACCGGTGTATTCAACATGATAGGCCGTAAACCCTCCAGTATATGTATTTTGTCCTGTATTTGCATGATAAAGAATTTATTGCTGAAGAAGCAAGGTTTCCTTGCTAAAATGGCCATAGAACAAATGTGATTTTCGGAGTTTTACTTGAAAATATATATTTATATATATATTTCTTTTTTATAATCATTTTACTTCAAGCAAGGCAGGATCACAAACTGGTGCACAGGAGGTTACAGTGTGAGAGAAAAAAGGCATAGGGGGTGTCAAAAAAAGGATAAGAGAAGGATGGAAATCAAAGAGATAGAAGATAGCAGTTGATGTTGTATTTAAACTTTTGGAGATTGTAGCTATCAGGGAAGCAAGCAAATGGAAGGGAGTTCCACAAACCGGAAAGGGCAAGAAAATAAACTGATAGAATAGGACAGACGGTTACGTTTAACTGTTTCAATGGTAAAAAGATAGGATTGTGATGCCAATCTAGTAGCACGTGTAAATACATGTGGTCGGAGCACAAGGGAAAGAAACTCACCAGAGCAATAGCCATGAAAGTACTTGTAGAAAAGACAGAGAGAAGCCACATGATGTTGGGGAGAAAGTGACTGAAAGTGGACTGCCAAATCAGGATTGTTTACATTGCTGATCCTTCTCTGGATTATGATGAATAGCATATATATATATATATATATATATATATATATATTATCCCCTGCTGATAGCATACCTTGGAGTTTCATGTACAACTCAATCTTCAAGTGCTGAGTATAGACTAGCTGTTACACTATTTAAATTTTCATAAAATATCTGGTGACTACAATGTCAGTCAGTGCCATAATATATTACACTATAATTACAGTTCTTTAATTTAAAAAGAAAAGAAATATATATATTTGGCATTTAAAATAAATGGGATTTATATAGATATATATATTATTATTAATTATTACATTAAAACATGTGAAAAACTACAAACTACTACAAAATTGTACATTTTACTTTGACATTGAAAGAACAATGTCTCATCAGGTAGTTAGCAATGATGGTAATAAACGTTTTTATTTTTAAAAAAATTTGATTAGATGAAAACAACACTTCCTTTTATTTTTAGAAAGTAATTTTCTCTGTATGAGGTAAGACAATATTAAAAAAGAAAGAGATAGGGAAGAAAAGAGAAGAAAATAAGATGAAAAATCAAGAAAAGGAAAAGAAAGAGGAAAAGGAATTGAAAGTGAAGAGAAAAATAAGTGAGACAATGTAGAGAGGGATATATATATATATATATATATATATATATATATATATATATATATATATATATGTAAAAAAAGATCATTATTTTACAGTTGTGAATATTAATTTTTCATTTTAAGCAGAAAGGGAGATTACTGGTTCTTTTTAAAAAAAAATCCATAATTTACATTAAAAATTAATCTGGATCAACGTATTTGTGCAAATATTTATTTTTATGCCTATATGTAATCATCAATTTATTTCTTTTGTTTAATAAACTAGGGTTGTTTAAGTGCTTTAAGATAACTAATATTTTAACAAGACAGAAATTACATCTATCACCTTTCCCATTATAACATTTGGCTCTTGCTAAAATATCCCATGTAATAATGGGTTTATTACCACCATTCTTTAATCATTAGAAATGTTTTGACAAAGCAGTGCTGGCTGTTTATGTATCTTATATTAATTAAAGTCATTCAATAGAAATACTATGTATATTTATTAATATATACTTAACTCTCTTATTAACATCAGCAATATGTCTCTCTCTCTCTCTCTCTCAATATATATATATATATATATAGTGTAATTTTGTTATTACAACAGTTTATAAAAGCATAATATCACTACACAATATTAAGCTCTACTCTGTATGAAGAATTCTTCATAAAATAAATGCTTGAACAGTGGGTTTTTAATCTACATGTTCTTGTCACTTTTGTAGTATTATATTATACATATATTTATATATGTGTAGGTGTGTGTATATACACACAAACACACACACACACACTTTCTCATGTGTTTATATATACACACTCTCATGAATTTATATATATATATATATATATATATATACACACACACTCATGCATTTAAATATATATAATACATATTTACATCCACATACTGACACACATATGTATATACATATTACTTGTGTATTACTTTACATAATTCTGATCAGTACTTTTGTTACAGCTTTTAAATAATTTAAAAAATCAAATAATATAATCTTTCAACTTTTAATGCATTCTGATTCTAAATAAAATATGCCACTTAAAACACAAATAATGTAAATTTAAAAAAAAGTCAAGAATGTAGGCAAAATAAGTGATAATTTAAAAAAATGTTCTCACTTAAATTAATTAAACCCTTGACATCTATGTCTCGTCTTACAAAGTACCATGCTGTGTGTAAAGAGAAAAGAAAAAGAAATTGCTGGCTTTTATTCAAAAGATGATGGCAGACAGCAATCCCAGATATATTATTCTGCATGTCGCATTTTCCATCCCCATTACATGATTTTAATCAAGGCATATAATTTCTGTCGATACCCATTAATTTTGTTTTATTAATGAAGCTAATTTGTATAAATTTTCAGAGGCGCTCATGCAAAACAAGAAAGAAAAAGAAAAAATTGAACAAAATTTTATATGCTGTAAATTGCATTGGCAAACCCACTAATTCTGAGAGAGTTGGAATTTTTAACCTATGAGCAGGAATATAGATATTTAACAAAGAAATAAAGAGCATGGTTATTCACACAAAATACCTGTATTGGAAGAATGTAAGAATTCTTCCCTCTAATAATAATCTGAAGCTGGTGATGTTTTTGAGGACATGGGAGTCAGTAAGGAGCCAAGGTTAATCAATTTAGGGAGCTGGGGAGAGAGGTTAACAGATTGTTTAAAAAACTTCCATCATCAGAACTAGACAAATGAAGATATAATTAAACAAACATAGGATGGGAAGTGTGACACTGAAATCCGAAGGTATATTGGGATGGTCAAAGATGCATTTGATAAGTTAAGCAGAGTATTAAGAGACAGGAAAATTTCATTAGAAACAAAGAAAGAGTACTGGACTGTTATGTGATATCTGTCCTGTGTCAGCAATTACTGGACACTCTTTGTAAAGATGAAGTAGGGACTCAAAGCAAGAGAAATGTGGTTCTACAGATTGATGCTGAGAATGACATGGACCAAACATGTGAGCAGCAACAAGGTTTTGGAGAGAATGGAAAGAAAAAGGAAAATTATGCCTAACATCAAGAAGAGATAGTTAAATTTTTTGAGACTTTAGAATCAAGCAGGTACAAAAATTTAAATACCTGGGAAGCATTATAACACAAGACGGAAACTGCGACACAGAGATCCAAAGGCGAATTGGCATGGTGAAGGAAGCATTCCAGAAGTTGACTATGGTATTAAGAAACAGGACAATTTTGCTGTTCTTCAATATGGCAGTGAATGCTGGACAATACCATCGAAGGTGAAGGAAAAACTTGAAGCAACTGAAATGTGGTTCTACAGAAGGATGCTGCGAATATCATGGATTGAGCATGTGAGCAATGATGAGGTCTTGGAAATGATGGAAACAAAAAGGAAACTAATACTGAACATCAGGAAGAGACAGCTTAAAGTTCCTGGGACATGCAATGAGGAAGGAGGGCTTGGAGAACCTGATACTAACAGGCCAGATAGAGGGAAAAAGAGACAGGGGAAAGCAACAGATAACATATTTGAAAGATCTAATCAGATGGATGATGGAACGAGGATTGCATGGTGTAACAGGAGAAGGCGTGCTCAGAGCCACCAGGGATAGGGAAACATGGAAAGCCATGATCGCCTATGTCCTGAAGGGATAGGGCACATAGAAGAATGAGAATGTGTGGATGTGCATTGTTGTGCAGTGGATATCAGCTCTGAACAAGAAATTGGGGAGCCGAGTTCAAACTACAGTTGAATTCATTGCATTCACTTATGTGCAAGTACCTTTGAGAAAGGTATTAATCCATCTCTTCCCTCCAGTTATGGGTTAAATAACAGGACAGATTAGGTTCTATAGCAGAAAGCAATGGCAACCTACTGCAGGATAATCTACTGCCCAGTTGGCCCAAGTGTATTTCACATATGGCACTTGACTGACTGACTGACTGAATGAGGAAGGAGGCCTTGGAGAATTTGATACTTACAGGGCAGCTTGAGAGAAAGAGAGACAGGGTATAACAGTGCATGATATACTTGATGGGAATAATCAAAAGGATTCCCAGCGTTTGGGAGAAATAACAAGACAAAACATATTACAAGATACAGGAAGATGTGGAGGGTCATGATCTCCTACATGATGAAAAACATCACACATAAAAGAAAGAAGATATAATAGTTAGGGCCAAACTCATTATTGAATACTTTTATATATATGTAAAATCTTGTTCTAATAATGAAGACAAATGTTTTACAAGTCAAGATTGGCCAGGGGTAGTCTTCTGTCCACTTATCTCTTTCCAATCTTTGATAAAAAATAAAGGATATATAAGATTCTCTTTCTCTCTCTCTCTCTCTTCCTATTTTGAACACAATTTTATGACTATAACTAAATATATTTTGAGTGTAATTGTATGCTTTCAACTAGAGATAAAATGTATTGTTGGTCATTTTGCTATAAATATGCACTGTTGGTAATTCTACTATAAGATGGTATTGCTAGCTATTTTGCTTTAAAATTATATTGTTGGTAATTTTTTTATGAAAATGTATAGCTGATAATTTTACTGTAAAAATGTATTTTTAAACTTCCTCAAAGATGAAGGAAAAGAATTAAAGCAACAAAAATGAAGGCTGCTGAGGATAGAAGAAACCAAACATGTGAGCAATGATGAGGTTTTGGAGAGAATAGAAATGAAAAGGAAACTTACACTTAACCTTAAGAAGAGACAGTTGAAGTTTCTGGAACATGCAATGAAGAAAGAGGCCTTAGAGAATCTAATACACACAGGGTAGATAAAAGGAAAGAAAGACAGGGGAAAATAGTGAGAGACATACTTGATTGGCTTAAACAAATGGATGACAGAGCAGGGTTTAGGAAAAATAACAAGAAAACATATATTAAGAGCCACAAAGAACAGGAAGAAGTGGAGGGCCATGTTCACCTATGTCCTGAAGTAACATAGCTCATAAAAGAAACTGTTTTGTTTTTGTTTGTGTGTTAACAATTTGGTCATAGTTGGGACTCAGTAGTTGATATTTAAATTACCAAGAGAGAGAGCAAATATTTTTCTTTATTTTTTTTTTTATTTCCAATTGGAGTAGATAGACTAAACTATCGCCCGGTTCACACTCCACCCACGTCTATTGAACAGGTGAAGAGGCTCATCTCTTGTTTCCTGTTTAGGATGTGGTTTCCGGCTTTCTCTTTTCCAGTCTTTTTACTCTTACGTAGCCCCCTGCTCATCAGTGGCGTTATTACCTTGCTCGGGGTGATATGATTAAAAAAAAAAATATGCTTCTCAATATTACGACTCAGAAAGAGACAAATTTGGAGCACTACTCAAATTTCACATGACTTCAATCCCCCCCTCTACTAAAATAAAGTTGTGTATTTATTTATGTGTGTATATGTGACTAGCAGTATAACCTGGCGTTGCTCGGGTACAATGAAAGCTTTAAAACTAATCCATGGTCCTGGAGCTCATACTCAGCCTAAAGAATATTTGTGTGAAGTTTGGTGAGAATCAGATAAAAATTGTGGATTTGCATAAAGGACATACAGACAGATAAACAGACACACACACAAACATCTTGCCTTTTATATATATATATATTATTGATTTTCTGCACTATTGTAAGAACTGCAACCTTGAAACTTCTGAATATTGTTTCTTATGTCTTTGTCTATGAGTGTATCAAATTTGATTAAAATTGGACCACTCCTTCTATAACCCGATTTTGGACAAAACATGTAAGCAATGTGGAAGTTTTAAGTAAAAGGAAAACAAAATAGTTGAAATTCTTAGGGCACATATGGAGGAGAGAAGGGTTAGAGTATTTGACACTCACAGAAAATAATGAAATTAAGAGAAGGAAACAGTGAGTTTGTGTAAATTATGGTCAGAACCTGGAATTGGTGGAAAAGCAAAAAGACAAACATTGCTTAAAGCTACAAAGAATAGGAAGTTGTGGAGAGCCATGATCACCCACATTCTGAAGAGATATGGCATATATATTTTAATCAAAGCTTATTAAATATTTTAAAGTTACAAATATTTTTTCTTTTTAGCTTTTATTTTTCTCTTGAAATTCTAATTTTTCCTGTCCTTAGTAATTTTAATGGATTTAAAATAAAAGAGACATTATCTATGAATTGATTAAAATTATTAAAAAGAATAATTACAAAGGAAAAGTGATTAAGATAAGATTTTTCTCTATATTTTTTGATTGAATTTAGGAAAAATATTAAAATGTGGACTGAAAAAAGATAGGTTGATACAAGAATGATAAGTTGAGTTAAATGGGGAACAAAACTAACAATAAACAACAAAATATTTAATAAAAACAATAAATAGATAAAGTAATTTTCATATAAAAGGAAATAGTAACCACCCCATCCAAAAAAACAATAATCCTTTTACCCAAAAAACAGTAACCCTACAAAAGAAACAGTAAGCCCACAAAAGAAACAGTAACCCCCCCCCACCCAAAAAACCATATCCCCACCCACAAAAAACAGTAACCCCCACCTAAAAAATAGTAACTCCTACCACCCCCAAAAAAAGAAAATTGAATGAATATTTTTAATTAGCGTAAACTGAATGATCATGTCTAATCTAGAAATAAAATAAAATTTGTATTTAGAAGGAACAGTCTCATTGTTTGAAATTAAAGGATCATGCCTTATTTTGAAATAAAAGTTGTATTTGCTGTGAATGAATTCTTGGTTCAAAGTTTAAGTATCATGCCTAATCAAAAATACATTTTTCCAAATTTAAGAGTCATGTTTTATCTTGAAATAGAAATTGTAATTCATGGATAAGGGTGTTTGTGAGAAAGTGAACGTAACAAAACTCAACTGAAATGCCAACTCAGCTCTTTATTTCTTGTTCCATGGAGTTTACAAAGATCACTTACCCCCACCCAAATTCAACTGTGAGTTAAATATTAAAGCAGACTGAGCTCTTTAGCTTTGATTGCCAACCAGTTTAGGAGAAAGACAATTCTGAATTCAGTAACCCTATTTGAAAAATACTATGCAGTTAATGAAAAAATCAAGGAGTTTACAATGATGATGATCCTGAATGAAGTTGGTCAGTCTAGCAGAGAATGGCTCCATTGTTAGAAATTTAAGTATTATGCTTCATCATGAAATAAAAGCACAATGTAAAATATAATATTAAATGATCTTTTTTGGTTAGCTTGACCAGTTTTGTTCTTTTACTGGAAGCTTACATCACTTATTACTCAATACATTGCTGAGTCAAACACATAATTATTCCACGTGGCGTAAGTGTCACCCTTCACAAACCCAGGATTTTCCTGTACTGATTAAAGCAAAAGGAATAAAGTAGCGTGATTTCCTTTCTTTTCTCACAAATTCAATGTTGCGAAGCACTGCCATCTTCATTATACTGGGAACAAAAATAACTGCAAGAATGATAGCTAATCAGTTGTTTCTTCGTCCCAGTGGTTTCAATATTACCAAAAGATACCAACCTGCATCAACTGTTGTTTTCCCTTCTCCCATTTTTTTGTTCCTAGCCTATTGTCACTTTTTCAAGCAGCATGACAGACAACCTTCCCGCCCAGATTCCCAAAGTCTAACGAACCTTCTTGCTGCTTGTGCACCCCACCCTCACATATAAAAAGAAAAATTCTTCTTGATCCTAATTAGTTGCATTATTCCCAAGCACTAATTGCATATGAGTCATAAATTAAAAGAATATGGAGCCGATCAATGTAGTAGTGGACAAATACAAGAGAAAATTAAACAACAACAAAAATATGTCACCATAATGTCCAAGCATCAAAAGGAACAACCCAAAATGCACACTACGAATTGGGAACCCCAAAAATCAAGCAAGGTTTAAATATTTGGAAGTGTTTTAACAAATGAAAAATGTGAAACTGATACCTGAAATTGAATTGGAATAGTAAAAGAAGCTTTCCAAAAACTAAGTAAAGTATTAAGAAACAGAAAATTTTGTTAGTAACAAAGAAAAGAGTGCTGAACTGCTATATAATATCAATCCTCATTTATGGTAGTGAATGTTGGATCATCTCTTCCCAGATAAAGGAGAAATCTGAGGCAGCAGAAATGTGGTTCTACAGAAGGATGCTGTGAATACCATGTGAGCAACGGTATAATTTTTTGGAAAAATGGAAACAAAATGATGCTTATACTGAGTTGGATGGACAGTTTCTATGACACATGATGAGAAAAAATGGTTTAGAATTGTGAGACTCACAGGACATATTGAAGACAAGATATGAACAGCAGAAAGTAATGAATAACCTATCTAACAAATTATTTCTCTTGCTCTCCATCTGTTGTCATTATAAGATATGCAGATGGTATACTATTGATAGCAGGTGCAAAAAGGAAACTAGTGAAATTCATACAGAAGGTAGTAAAGGAAAGAGAGAAGAAAGAACTAAACATTGATGGTAAGAAGACAGAATTTATGGTTGTCAGCAAAAAGAACAGCACAAGAGGCCCACTACAAACAGGAGACACCAAAATTTTTTTTTTTTTATAATCATATTGCCTCAAGTAAGGCATTTTACTGCCACTGTTTTACAGTGGGTTACATAGGAGGAAAGTTAGGAGAAAGAGTGACAGGTTATAGGAGGTGTCAGGAAGTGGGTAAAAGAAGGATGAAAATACTGATGAGAGTGGAGTGGACAGAGAAAGGAGCATGAGAGAGGATGCAGGTTATTGAGATAGGAGATGACTATTGACTTTACATTTAAATTCTTGGAGATTGTAACTGTCGGGAAAGCAAGTAAATGGAAGGGAATTTCACAGGCGGAAAGTGCGAGAAAAGAAGCTGATGGAGTAGAAATCAATCAAGTAGAAAAAATTTAGATATCTTGAAAGTGTTTTAACAGATAAAAGATATGAAACTGATACCTGAGGTTGAATTGGAATAGTAAAAGATGGTTTCCAAAAACTAAGCAAAGTATTAAGAAAGAAGAAAATTTTGTTATTTATAAATATATATTTTTAAATGCAATGTCATTCATTACCTTGTCTTCTTAATTCCTGTTTTATTTTATTGTTCTTGCTCCTTAATAGTCTTTATAATCTTTCAGACTTAGTAACCTTAATCATATCTTAATGGTTTTATTGCCATAAAGGGTTGATAAACTGTAAAAAACAAATCAACCAATCCATGCTTTATCTTCAAGAGAATCAGATTAAAGAAAAAAATAGAGAATTGCTTCCATATCTGAGCTGGAGCTGCTCAATCCTCACTTTCCAGTCTTGATAGAATTCTTTTGCCATACCTCATAATTGCAAGAATCAGATTAGGCCAAATATGAAATATTGCTGCCATATCTGGACTGGAGCTGCTCAATCCTCACTTCCAGTCTTGATAGAATTCTTTGCCATACCTCATAATTGCAAGAATCAGATTAGGCCAAATATGAAATATTGCTGCCATATCTGGACTGGAGCTGCTCAATCCTCACTTCCAGTCTTGATAGAATTCTTTGCCATACCTCATAATTGCAAGAATCAGATTAGGCCAAATATGAAATATTGCTGCCATATCTGGACTGGAGCTGCTCAATCCTCACTTCCAGTCTTGATAGAATTCAAAAACATTCACTTATGTCTTGTGAAAGAAATCTTGTTCCTCCTTTGTTAGCCTCTTTCCCAGAGAAGTAACACTGCAAGCCTATTATTACTCTCACCAAAATATGTTTTGATTTTATATAACCCACAAAGTGTTGATAATCTGTAAAAAGCAAATCAGCAAATCAATTGTTAATCTCTCCCTATGATACAATAAGTTCCATTCTTTAGATCCACTAGTTCAGATCTTTACCGTTAAAACTCACCATCTTACTTCCATGGAGTCAAGACACCCTAACTTCTTCCATATTCCAAATGTAAGAAGGTTCCCTTAAGACAGTTTTTTTCCTAAAAAATGCTACTTTGTTAAACAAACTCCCAAGTGAATGCTTTCTTCAGCACTACAACTTTAACCTTTTCAAATCAGGAATCAACTGTTATCTATACTCAGTCAGTCAGTTAAGTGATATATGATACACGCTTAGGCAATCATGTCTCGAAAGAGACATGACTGACTGGGCAGTTGATTATCCCGCAGTAGGTTGCCATTGCTTTCTGAGGTAGATTGGTTGCCAGCCAATCTGTCCTGTTATTTAACCCATAGCTAGAGGGAAGAGATGGATTAATACCTTTCCCAGGGGTATTTGTATGTAAGTGAATGCAAGGTATTCAACTGGAATTCGAACTCGGTTCCCTGATTTCTCATTCTGAGTTGATATCCACTGCACCACAACACACATCTTACTACTTATACTTATAATCTTCACTTTCTACTACCTCCTTTTTATAAATTAGATATCATTTATAATAACTGTTTTAATAATAACCCTTTACCTTGAATGGCTCTCGAGCCTTGTAATGGGTGAACTTTAGGAAATTAAAAAGGGACTTAAAGTAACAGAGAATACTATTGGCTAAACATGTGAGCAAAAAGGAAGTTTTAAAGAAAATAGGAATGTAAAGGTCAGTCATTTGAATGCCTTACGTGATACATATAAAATATACTTTGTGCCTTCTAACATAATCCTCTACTTTGAGTTCAGCCACAAGGTCTTCTAAAGGGTGAACCTTGCTGTAAAAAAATAATATAGGTTGAAATCTTTCTCTTAAAACTGTTATAGTTTTTTCTTATATTGATGAGGGAAGGTATCCTTCCTAACTTTTTGTTTGAAGCAGTAAGAAAAGTTATTTTGATTGTCATTATGTTTTCTTAAAGTTAATATTCTTGTTAGTAAACTCTGTGCCATTCATTTTAGTTGTTGCTGTTGCTGAAAGTCATCAAGTGAAGCAGATTTCTTTCTATTTGTGATTTTATAGCCAGATTACAAGATCTTGGAAGGGTTAGTCTTTTCTTTAAAACTTACAGGATTTCTTTGTTTGAAGCCATTTTGTAATGAAAGAGTTTGTGGTCTACTAAAAAATAAGAATTACAAAGAATTACACTTTTTACAATATTTGGACTATTGTTCTCATCTTGGTTGCCATTTGAATGACATTTCAGCCATTGTATGCTCTGGCCTTCTTCAGGTGCTAGGAATTTTTAACCAAACGCTTTATTACGATCACTTAAATATGTCATTCTTATTCTTTGTGTAAAGCCACTTCTGGTAGTCATGAGTTATCTCCCTCTAACCCTCTAAGTTACTTGTTCCCCACTGCCAGGTATTGAACTCACAACTGTTTGGGTCACAGGAACTAACCAAAATCTGAATAATGTAAATAGTGTAAATAGTACCTCATCTCAGAAATACAGACAATTACAAAGAATTGTTAGCACAAAAAGAACTGCTATGACTATCAGAAACTATGCTAATTTTCTTCCCTCTGAGTCTGGCATAGCCAATTAGAAAATTTGCTCAGTAAATAAAGGCTATTGTTTTTGCTTACTGAGGTGTAATCTTTGGAGCTTTGAGAGAAAAGGATGATTTCTGAGCTAGTAAACGAAAGTGCGATTTACTCTCTTGCATGAGGAAGGTTAGATTTTGGACCCTGTTTTTGTTACTACAATTAAACATTGTTTTGGCACACAGATTTTTTTTTCTATTTCTATTACACATTTTTAATCATTTACCTGAAAAACCGTTTATATATAGCTGACAGTTTAGACATTTTGAAATAAGTTGAACACTATGCATAACATCCATGAGTTTAGATCTGATGAGGCTATTTAAGTGCATGACCTGAGTTCTTAATAATATGGTATTTTAGCATCTTCTATCATTGAACAAAATTCTACCTGGCACCACCAATCTTACATTCAATTTCTTTTTTTAAACCTGTTATAATGTATCTATATACCGAAGTATTTGACATTTATTTAACACCAAAGTGTTTAGTATTTAATAATTCCACATTCTGAGTCACACAAAAAAGCTTTTATGAAACTTGCATCTTCAGAGAGGCCAGAAAATATTGCATATTTAAATATTAATTCCAACCTCTTCACTAAATTTCAATTCAACTTCTTCAATGTAAATTTAACTTTCCATTTCAGAGAGTAAATTGAAATTCTATGGTTGGTATTCATCAGACGTGAATGTATCGACACACAAGCCTCTAAAACCATGAATCATTTTGGCTTTTGGGACCTGCATGTTAAGACAGGAAAAAGAGAAAAGCAAGAATCAATTTTCTAATTCATTTTTTCATTAATAAAGATCAAAGATAGGAACCCATTTTCCCATGATTCCTAATAAAATAAGAGTGAATGGAATAACACCACTTCCTTTCTTTCTTTGTGTTTTTTTTTTGATTTCCTATTTATTGAGAAAATTAATTACCTCCCCTTTTTCTCTCATTTCCACACTCCAATCGTTGACTTTGTTTTAATGCATACTTGATATCATAGAGCATTTCCAGACTCATTTGAATTAAGGAAACAACTACATTCGTGAATGAAATCTCCAAATTCTTTCATGATTGAGCCTGATTAAAAAGAAAATGGCAGTTGTTGATATGATATAATAAAAACATTTCAGTTTCTGATCTTGTATTGAATGGGTGAAATGATAAAAGCACAAGATATTGGGAATAGATTTTTGATCAAAGAGATCTGGTTGAGTGTGGAAGAGGACTTGCTCTTGTGCTAGCATTTCTATCATACTGATTAGAGTTTACTAACAAGAATATTAACAAACACATAAATGAACCACTTTGTGTCAAGTGTTAAGAAATGAACTCTCATTTTGTGTTTTCTATGTAAATTAACTTCTCCTTCTTCTATGTGCCACGGCTCCCTGTGGAGGGCCATGATGAAGGCATTCATGGCCCTCCACATCTCCCTGTTCCTAGCAGCTATTAACATGCTTTCTTCTGTTACCCCCTCTAAACCGTACTCTGCCATCCATTTACTTAAGCTCATCAAGAATGTTACACATTGCTTTCCCCTGTCTGTCTTTCCCTCTGTCTGACCTGTGAGTATCAGGTTCTCCAAGTAGTCCTTCCTCTTTCCTCAGGACTTTCAGCTGTCTTTTTCTGATGTTAAATATTAGTCTACTTTTCATTTCCATCCTCTCCAAAATCTCATCATTGCTCATATGTTAGATGAACACATTTTTATAAATCATACTGTATTTTGGGGAAAGTGTCATTATGTGGAGAGACACTGATAATGCCATTTTACTCAAGTTTTTTTTTTCAAGGCTATTGCCATCTCATCTTTATAGCATCAAGAATCTTACAAAATAATTTATGAATAATATTTATTTTTAATCAGTATACTCCAAGCAATGTGCTGACACTACTAACATACAAGTGGCTTCTTTTTCTTCTTCATGCACCATGTTTCTTCAGGATGTAGGTGATCATAGACTTTCACTTGGCTTTGTCTTTTGTTGCGCTCAAAATTCTTTCTCTTGGTATTTCTCCCAAAACCCACTCTGACATCCATTTGCTCTGGCCTATCAAGTTGGTCTTGCATTGCTTTCTCCTATCTCTCTTTCTTTATATCCATCCTGTGAGTATTAAATTCTCCAGGCTCTCCTTCCTCATTACATGTCTCAGGAACCTCATCTGCCTCTTCCTTATATTAAGAATGGGTTTTCTCCTCATTTGCATTCTCTCCAACATCTCATTGTTAGTCATGTGCTCAGTCCATGGTATCCTCAGTATCCTTCTGTAAAAGCACATTTCTGCTGCCTCAAGTCTCTCCTTCATGCTTGAGGAGATCATCCAACACTCACTACCATAAAGAAGGACAGGTATCAAATAGCAATACAGCATTCTCTTCTTTGTTTCCAGTGAGATTTCCTGACTTTCAGTAATCTCGTTGGATTTTGAAATGAGTCCTTGGCCATGCCTATGTGTCTTGGGATCTCAATATCGTACTTTCCATCCTCTGCCACCACACTTCCCAGGTATTTAAATTTCTTTACTTGTTTTATTCTCCGACCTGTAGTTAGTATTTTGGGGTCTTCTTTTTGATGATGACCATACATTTAGTTTTCTTGAAGTTTATGCTCAGTCCTTTCTTTTCACTTTCTATTGCTAACTTCTGAAGGGGGTCCTGCATTTATTGTTTTATGTCTGCTATCAACACCATTGGGTTTAAGCTAACCAGAATTTATATGACACATGAGGTTAACTTGTGTAAGAAGCACATAAAGCAAATTGAATTTCAGCTTAACTAGAAACGTTTAGAAAGAAATTGAATTAAGAATGGGTTAAATAGAACAATTGTCTTATAATGGGGTCAAAGGTGTTATATTTCAAATAGCATAAACATGGTTTCTAATTCTGATTCCATGGCTCTTGCAGGTCAAAAAGTTAATATTTTCAGGCTTGTTTCCTTTCCTCTTGAAATCATTCTGTATCGTATTCATTGTGATATCAATGTTCTATGTTCAATAGCAGATGTTTTTTCCCATTATAACAATGCTTTAAAAATATTTCTGAAGTTCTAGTTAAAAATATTCTTCTTAATCTTTTGCTGTTGTAGTTTTCTTATTGCTAAATTCTGAATAATTAGTAAAATAGAAACATTGGGAAGAAAGAGAAGAAGAAAGTAAATGCATGAAATGATCAGAAAGAAAGAGAACTGAATAGAAAGAAATGGTAAAGAGCATACTAGAGAAAGAAAGAGAAAAAAAGATGGTGAGAAAAAAGAAAACACAAGAAAAAACTAAGACTGAAGAGGCTGGAAAAGAAACAATGAAAAGAAGAAAAGGGAAGAAAAGAGAAATAGAAAAAATGTGAATATAAAACAGATATTAAAGAAGAAAGGGAAAAAACAAGAAAATTTTCTATGATAGAAGAATAAGAAAAATTTATGGTATAGAAGAAAGAGAGAGGAGTGAAGAAAGAAGAGAAAAAGTAATATAATGAGAAAGAGAGAGAAGGCAGACAATATGAACATAACATGAGAAAAAAAAAGAGAGAAAATTGGAAAAGAGGAGAAAAGTAATATAATGAGAAAGAGAGAGAAGGAAGAAAAAGTTAATGTAAGAAAGAAAGAGAATTGGAGAAGAGAAAAGTGATACAATGAGAAAGAGAGATAAGTGAAGGAAAAAGGGAAAGTTATGAGAATGAGAGAGAAGGGAGAAAAAGTGAAAGTAATAAAAGGAAAAGAATTCGAGAAGAGGAAAAAAGTAATATAATGAGGAAGATTTAGAGGAAAAAAGAGAAAAATTAATATGGAAAAAGAAGAGAGAAATGTACAGTATAATAAGAGAGGAAAGAAAAAGGAAAACGTTTGTGAGAAGGCCGATATAAGGTGAAAGAATAGAAGGTAAAAAAGAGAGAGAGGGCAAGTGACTTCTATCAGCTGTGCATATTGATTGATTATTGATGAAGAAAATGCGATGAGAGCACGGTTTAGTAACATCACTTCACATAAAAGTGTCAGAATTAGAGGAAATATGGTATGGAGATGCATGAGTGTTGTTGATGAGTAGTAGGGGAAAGTGAAAGTGAAAGTGAAAGTAAAATTGAAAATAGAAAAAATTGCTTTTTTTTTCTTTCCCTCTTTAATTTGACTCCAATGAGCTGCATTAATTCAGTGCAAGCTCAACATTTTTATACCTCACTTTGCCGTAGAAGTATGTTATTTATTTATTTTTTTGTTTAAAACATAACACACTAAACAGCAAACAGCTTCTATTTGGTGTCAATCAAAAGCAAGAGGTGGGAAGGTAAACGAAGTGTATAATTTAAAACTTTTATCCCCTGCCCTTCTCCTCATCTAATAAAAACTCCTGCTGTAAATTATCTTTGTAATATAATCACTACCAGACCCACTTACCCACAGTTTAGAATCTTCAAACCCAACTTTGCAATCTGTTGCATGATATCAGAAGCATTCAGAATTCTTAATGCATCACCACTCCAAGAATGGCACAATCCACTTCATCCTGACTGATACTCCCAACACCTACAACTGTCACCTTATCCAATCTCTGGAATCTAATCTTTTATGTTTGCTGAAACATTAATTTCCACTTGATCACCAAGATAAAACAACATTTCACCTGGCCAGTACTAAAAACAATCATGCAAAAATTCAAGAAATTGAAAAAAAGCCTCAAATTATTTACATTTTTCAGAATATTGTCCTCATCTTTGTATGGAATACTTGCAATGTTTCGGCTGTTGTATGCTCTAACTTTTTTCAGGTGATTAAAATTTTGAACTGAGCCCTTTATTTCAAATGCTGGAGTAGATTGTTCTCATTCAATAAGTCATTCCGCTTCCAGATGTGTTAGTTATCTCCATTTAACTCTCTGAGTTTTTGTTCAGGTATTACACTCATAACTCTTTAGGTCAAGTCACTGGATCCAACTAATGCTTTTATCCACTGGGCCATGTGTCCTTGAGGAATATGACAACAAAAATGAGGACAACAGTCCAAAAAATGTAAATAATAACAATACCTCATCTCAGAAATATAGACGGATATTGAAGATGAATATGGCAACAAAGATGAGGACAACAGTCCAAACAATGTAAAGAATGTAAATGATTACAAAACCTGATCTCAGAAATATAAAGAAATATTGAAGGTGAATTTGACAACAAAGATGAGAACAACAGTCCAAAAAATGTAAATAATTACAATACTTCATCTTAGAAATATAGCTAAAAAAATCTCAGAATTACAATTTTTAACAGAAAATACTGTAAAAACTGTACATAAACAAATGCTACTCTCTTTCTCTCTCTCTTTCTCACTCACTCTCTCTCTCTTTCTCACTCACTCTCTCTCTCTCTCTCTCTATATATATATATATATATATATACACGAGAAAAAATCGCAAGATCGCCAAGACCTACTGCGGTTTCGCACAACGGCTCGTCAGGGCAAAGGCAGACCAAGGACTAATCAAATAAATAGACACCTATCAAAGACTAACCCATCTGGGGAAGGGGGTGTTCGAAGAAAAAAAAAAAAAAAAATTTTCTGGAGTCACATTAAGGTCCGAAGTACTGTATGTATTGTCGGTGCTCCGCAGTTTTCTTTTTTTTTCCCCTCATTGTCCAAAGCTTTATAGCGGCGGACAATAACGGAGTTAGATTCTGCTGGTTATTCGTGGTCCTAAAAAATTACTTGTGTAAGATTTTAAGATTTGGATACGTACAGAGTCGATTTTATTATTATATATATATATATATATATATATATATATATATTTAGATATATATGTGCGTGTGTGTGGGTGAGTATGTGTGGGTGAGTGTGTGTGTTTGTGTGTGAGAGAGGGACTGAGAGAGATTATCTATAAACAAAGATAATTTTATAAACTCCTATTTACACAACAAAATCAAATCCAGAATAATTATCAGTTTCTCCTTGAGAACAATTAGAATTTACAGCCCTCAATATTTTATATGATGAAGAATAACACTTTTAAGCTCCTCAGATATCCTAATTGTTTCCTATATAATGCAAAGAGGAAAGCTCATCAAATTTGTAGAAATAGAAAAATAAAAATATAAATAATTTTAATAAAACCAGACACAGTGCTGCCTACCAACTCAATAATGACCATCATTGAAAAGATTTCATCTGAACTTAATATAAAATTTAATATAAAATTTAATATAAAATTTAATATAAAATTTAATATAAAATTTATTAGAATAAGAAATAAATCATAAACCAAAACCTGAAATTACAGTATAGACTATAATTTCTAAAGAAGTGATATTTTTTATTTATCTATTTTTTATTACTTAAATGTTATTTTAGTAGACACTCATATTTGATTAGATGTTTTGTTTATTTATTAAACATTTTATTAATTCATTTTCATCTACTAGCCTGAATATTTGAGAAATCTTCTTAAAAAAATATGCAATCTCTGGCAGGATTTGAACCTGAATTCTCCTTATTATAAGAGACTGTTATTAGATCTGACATGTTTTAGACTGTCTCAGTCATAGAGTAAGTCAATAATCAAACAAAGTTGAGTAGTACCTTATAAACAGAAAAAAATGAAAGACATGGATGTTTTATGAAACAACGCACTCAATAATTTTGACTAAAAAATGCAGTTTTGTTGTATTGTGGAATGAAGAGATACACAGTGAAATGTAGATAAACTACTTTATTACAAGAGTGGTACAACCAAGAGGTATATGTAATATTTACAGTCTCTCGCAGTAGTAGATGTTACTTCACAAAGTCTGTGATAATGACACCCCCACCCCATGCTAAACGCACATAAAATGCTTATAATATGAACTGGATGTCACACATTGCATGACTGGATGTCACACAAAATGAGCTGCAACACAACAAATTTTAATTAATTGATTACAGTGAAAATGTATAGAAAGTGCGCTGATTTCTGAATCTTTCACGGTAAGTTTACATCTAGTACCATAAAGCATAACCCCTTCATTAAGACAAGAAATAAGCATCCCCCTGCATCTGCATCTACAGTATTTTTCTTGATGCATTATTGTAACTGATGTTTGTTATTTTTCTTTTCTTCTCCCTACATATGTATGGGATGTGCATTCTGGTGCAGTGGATATTGACTCAAAATGAGAAATCGGGGAGCCAAGTTTGAATTCCAGTTGTATTCGTTGCATTGACTTATGCACAAATACCTTTGGAAAAGGTATTAATCAATCACTTCCCTCCAGTTATGGGCTAAATAACAGGATAGATTGGGTTCTATAGCCTTGGCTGGCAACCAATCTACCGCAGAAAGCAATGGCAACCTATTGCAAGATAATCTTCTGCCGAGTCAGTCATGTCTTTCTCGAGACATGATTGCCCAAGCGTGTATCATGTATGGCACTTAACTGACTAACTGACATATATATGAAGATGTGTATTGTGGTCTAGTGTATATTGACTCTGAATGAGAAATTGGAGAGCTGAGTTTGAATTCTACTTAAATTTGTAGCATTTACTTATATGCAAATACCCTTGGGTAAGGTATTAATCCATCTCTTTTTCACCCAGCTATGAGTTAATTAGCAGGACAGATTGGGTTCTTTAGCATTGGTTAGCAAGCAGTCTACTGCAGAAAGTAATGGCAACCTGCTGTGGGAAAATCTTTTGCCAAGTCAGTCATGTCTCTTTCAAGACATGATCGCTCAAGAGTGTATCACACATGGTACTTAACTGACTCATCTGGATAAAAATTTGAATTGAATAGCAGGACAGATTGCATTTTATAGCCTTGGTTGGCAACCAGTCTACCACAGAAAGTAATGGAAACCTACTGTAGAAAAATCTTCTGCCTAGTCATGTCTCTTTCAAGACATGATCGCTATGTGTTATTAAGGACAAGAACATGACTACACAAAAGAGGCTTCACACAAGGAATGAGAATGATATAATAAATGGTTTGGTTTGAAATTTCTAGTACCTTAAGAAAGCTAGAGCATGCAATGACCAAAATGTTGCACAGATGACAATCAAGATGAGGACAATAGTCCGAATAATGCAAATAGTGTAAATACTACCTCATCTCAGAAATATAAACAAATACATTTAGAGATCTTTAATAAAATCCAAAGAAGAATCTTTAATATAATTGGTCCAGAGCGGGTACATTGACTCAGTCACTTTCCTACTGCAGCAATGTAGGTTCCCTGTGACTTTTCTATAAATATGTTTGTGGTACTTGTTCAGATGAACTTTCCTCTGTAATATCTAAACTTTAGGAATTTAAGTGCCAGACTTGATTGGTGGCAAGATCTCATCATTTCAAAGTTGAAATGGCTAATTCGAATTCTAGTTCTCATGCTGTAGAATTCTCTTCAAGCATCTTGCTTTCGAGTCAACTTGGAAATTTAAAATTCAAATGCAATTATCAGTTGTTATCTTATGTCTACTTAATTTCTTTTCATTTATTGTTCCCACACATTCATAAAGTTCTTTTCTTACATCTTTTCACATTCAGTAACCCCTCCACATCTTAGTGGCTTTGTTGCCTTGCTCAAGATGAAATTATTAAAAAAAAACATATTTCTTTTATATAATATGGAATGTTTGTACTGAATTACAATTACGCTCTCACACCCTGATTGAGCACTCTGGAAGAATGGTAGACTTGGAAAAACAGTAGCTAGTATGGCATGTATGCATCGCTCATTCAGTAATGAATTAGAGCACTCTGGCTATTGGGCATGTATAATGATAATATGCATGCTAAAAAGTCTGACTTCTTCTACTGAGCGCCCATACCCCAGAGGCAGAATCGCCAACTGACGCCAATTCAGTCGGGTTTCAATCCTAGGTTAAAAGCAATCAGAGTTTAACCATACTGATGAGCTGTGATACAGCAAAACAGATCTGTCTGCGGATGACTATATATATATATATATATATATATATATATATAACGTAACAAAGTTGTGGAACTTGTAGGTTTTTTAACCTGCTGTTCATGCATTTACTTTTATAAAGAGTGCTTGATACTAACGTAGAGCATTATATTGTAATAGTTGTTACAATGGTTTATAAATTCATAGTATCACTACACAAAAATTTTTGTGTTTCGAAGCTACCTTTTTTTAGATGCTTCTCATCGGGTGACAAAGTTGGAATTCCAACTTCGTCACCTGATGAGAAGCACCTAAAAAAGGTAGCTTCGAAACATGAAAATTTTTGTGTAGTGATACTATGAATTTATAAACCATTGTAACAACTATACATCTATTACAATATATATATACTAATTATTTAGTTTTTGGGCATAATTAAATTAGACTAGTGCACAGTTGGATTAAAAAGTGTTCAATACAATTATATTGTAGAACTTTTGAATAGTTTTGATATTTTTCAAAAAAACTGCAAAACCAGTTATTATAAATCACCTTAAGACACTAAAAAAGTAAAAACCTAGGTTGCATAATAACATGTTAACAAAATGATAAATATATATATGAATAAAAACAAAAAGGAAAACATGTTTTTACTCTTATAGTTTTTCTACAGATGTCCTCTATCCGAAATAATATATATATATATAGTTGTGATGATGCTTAGTGCCAATATTGTTGTTTTTTCAGTGGCTTACTGATAAAAAGATATATTGGCAAGCAGATTTTTGTCATAAAGGGCTCAATATCAAGACAGAGATAAAGCATTGTTAGTAGTAATGTGGAAAAAAGTTTGTCATTTAATTGATCAAAGTCATGCTGACATTAAAGTTTCATGAAGGCAACATTATGATGTCCTCATGATTAAAAAAAAGCTCAAGCTCTGAGTAACGAGTACATCATAGTAGTGTCTTCATGAAACTTCAAAGTTGGTATGACTCTGCTCAGTTAGGTGACAAACTTCTACACATTAATACTATATATATATATATATATATATATATATATATATATATATATATACATCTTAGAAGTATTGCAATATATATATATATATATATATATATATAAAATTGCACATAATGAGTGCAGGTAGTAATAATTTGTGCATGACCATTTCTATGCAAATTAAATTTTAAGTAGAATCAAGGGATATATATACATATAATTCTTATATATATATATATATCTTTCATTCAGTAATGAATTTGAAAGCTCTCAGCTACTGGAGTGTGTTTACATTGTATATAACATGCTAAAGTCTGCCTTCCTCTACTGAGCACCCATAGCTCAGAGGTAGAATTGCCGACTGATGTCAATTTGCAGGTTTCAATCCTGGCTGGAGACAATCAGATGTCTAATCATACTGATGAGCTGTGATACAGCAAAACAAATCTGTCTGTGGATGACTATATATATATATATATATATATATATATATATATATATATCCAAGTATAGAGTATATATGGATGGAATAAAATTCCGTAAACCAAAAAACACTTTTCTTAAAAAATGCTCAATACAAATTAGTGCGAATAATATTTATTTATAAATTATAACATATATATGTTATAATATCACTACAAATTAGTTATTTTATTTTGACACTAACTGTGTCTTATCATGTAATGATATTGATTTCAAGTTGAAAAGTTTTAAAAGGTTTAAAATTGGTATGTAACAATGTCTCCCTAATTGATGGGGCTTGGCTAGTTTTGAACCTTTTAAAACTCTTCAATTTGAAATCAACAATCAATATCATCACTTGATAAGACACAAGTTGTGTCAATAGAAAATAGCTACTTTTGTGGTGATATTATAATATATTGATGTTATAAATTCTAAATAAATATTACATATATATTACATATATATATATATATATATATATAGAAAGAGAGAGAGAGAGAGAGAGAGAGAGAGAGAGAGATAGTAAATAAAAGATTATTCATGGAAATAATGATCTTGTAATAAAATTAACTACTTCCACTTAAGTGCACAACAAATATCTGTTATCAGTTCCAAACATTAAAAAGTACATTTTTACATGTCTTGTTTTTTGGGTATTTTTGCTTAAGAACTGATTTAATGATGAAAATGAAGGAGAGACCCCATTTAGTCAAGTAGCAATTCACTTATGTTGTTTAGCCAGAACATTTCTTACAAACACAAATTGATGCAAATAAATGAAAAATTTCAATATAGCTATTAATGAATGCAAACAAATATATTCTCATCTGCCTATAATGTACGCCTGGGAAGACATTAACTGAAATGAAAATATGGTGCTCTATAGAAAAGGGAGCAAAATTAAAAATGGCTGCAAATATGTAATGCATTGGCAAAACCAAGATGGTTGCTGGTATTGCAAGTCTCTCAGCATCAGTAGACACGGATAATGAAGTGTGTACCCTGATTTTTACTCTTATTTTTGCAGCTTTTAGTTTTAATTTTTTCCTCTTTACAAATTATGACAATTATCACCTACAGTTAAGAAATGTTATAAGAATATTGATTTCAAGAAAAGAAAAAATGAGAAAAATCTAAATTTTATTTCTGAAAATAAAATCTGCCAATAAAAAAAGATGTACATTAAAGATGGAGAATATTACATTGAAAAGAGGAGTGGTTTCAGATAAAAAACAAAAACAAATATGAATGAAAATAACATAAAAAAACAGGTAAGAATAGTTGATTTGGGTGTATTTTTAAAAGATATATGTGTTTTTTTACCATTTTGTTTTACAAGCAATGTTGGTTCTAGTAAAAGAAACTACTAAATATATTGTAACAAAAACAAATAAAATGATTATAATATGAAAAATATCAGAGAAAAATGAAGAAAAAAGGTACAAAAGAAATTAGGAAATTTATAGAAATGATTCTTCAAATACTGCTCCCACCTCAAACACCTGAAAAATATTTTTTAAAGAATTCTTGAATATCCATATTTGGGTGAGTGCCAATTGTATTAGCCATAAATTTAACTAGTCTTTCAGTGGTGTAAAGAAAATGATAATAGAGTAAAATAGTATAATTTGTGAAATGAGGTAGAAGGTGATGAACAAAAAAAATGGTGGGAAAATAAAAGAAAGCAACATTTTGAAGAAAAGAGGAAGCAGACGATTTAAATATGCATTTATTAATTCCATATTAGGGGGAATAAGTATGAAAGACATGGGTTGGGAAGATGAGAAGCAATCAATATTAATAGGTTTGCATCTATATGTGTAGACATGTATGAGCATAGCAACATATTGAGAAAAGAATAATGAAAGAAAACTTCAAAATTCTTGTTCTTTTATTGTTCTCTCTCCTTAATAGTATTTTTCTTATACTCTATAAAACTCACTAACCCCTTGTATCTTAGTGGCGTTATTGCTTTGCTTGGGATGAAATGATTATTATCATATATATATATATATATATATATGATAATATATATATATATATATATATATATATATATATATATATACAGTATTATATTCTAATGATGTTTAGTACCAAAATTAAATTGCTTTTTTTTCAGTATTTTACTGATAGAAAGGCAAACAGATTTTTTGCCATAGAGTGCTTGCTATCAAGATAGAGTATTAATAGAATTAATGTGGAGAAGTTTGTCACAAAGCTGTAAAAACCAATTTTAAGTTGTCATGTATAATGACATGATAAAGAAATGGTTGACTCAACACAGTAGAAAGTGGGCAACCCAAAATGTTAAAAAGAAGTCAACTAAATATAAAACAATTAAGCAGGCATATACTTAAGAACACCTATAAGAGGTCAATACAATAAAAAGCAATTAACCACCAACAAATTCTACACCACTTAAGAAACTACATTCAATATGCAAAAAGAATCAGCCACACAAAAAATATCAAATATCATTCAAACTTCATATAAATATGAAAAAAATTTGTGAAACAAATAGCCCTAAAGAGTAAAAATATTACAATAATGCCTTCCCAGAACTTCAGACCCAGCATGACTAAAATAACATTGCTTAGCTAAATGACAAATTTCTTCACCATTAATTATATATATATATATATATATATATATATATATATATATATATATATATTACATATTAAAAAATGACAGTTTTCTAAAAATTTTCTACCATCTGGTGTTTTCAGATGATTTACAATAACTAATTTTACCATATTTTTAAGAAGCCTCACGTAACATTCATAAAAAATCCTTGTTACACAAGCATTCTTAAAAAATGGTACAAAAACAGTAAAATTAGTTTTTGTATATATATATATATATATATATATGTATATAAGATTATGTTTGTTGACATTAGGATTCAAAACAAACAAATATGGATGTTCAAAGAAATCAGGACCTTGTATATTTACAGCTTAACTGAACTTTGTTAAACCATAAAATCTTTTGTGGTTGAGTGGTAAGACATGTCAGATCTATTATCAGCATCTCCCCAGTAAATGGGAGTTGCAAGTTTGAATCCTACTGGAAGATGCATATTTTCCGAACAAGATTTCTCAAATATTCAGTCTTGTGGTCATGTATAAATGTACTGTTTAATTACAGAAAAACAAACTATTCACTTCAATATGAGTATCCATTAAAAATAATGTTCAAACAAACAAATTTAAATAAATATGTCGGTTAATATTTATAAGAGTTTTAATTGTACTGGCTTTCTTCAAACTGATGATTGCACCGGATTAAGTGCCCTCTTCCACAAACTGTAAGTAAGATCTGCTGAGCATAGTTACAGTATGATAATTGCAGGTGAGCTCTCTGTCTTGAACAAACATAAATGTGCCTGAGCAGACTTCTGGTACAGTGATTAGCTAGGTGTACATAAAATCTACACACACACACACACACACATATATATATATGTGTGTGTGTGTGTGTTTTAAATATATGGATCAGAATCTGACAAGATGAATAGAATAAGTAAAGAACAAATAGGAAAAAAGTGTCTTTAATCTAACATATTTCACTTTAGCAAGCTTCTTCAGAGATATTTTAAAGATGAAGGATTTAAAAATCCAAGAGACAGTATGTTGATTGAGGTATAGTTTCATAGATCAGATACTATCATACTATCACATGTGATAAAACAATGGATTAATATTAAATGTGGAAGAAAGAACTTTTGTTTGCTTAACTGTGTGTGCCAACGTGTAATAAAAACATTAGATGTTTATTATGAATGTAGGTATATGTAAGCAAAAATAATGTGTTAAGCATATTATTTTCACTTACATATACTTACATTCCTAGCACCTGAAGAAGGCCAGAGCTTACAACAGCCGAAATGTTGTAAAAATGGCAACAAAAATGAGGATAATAGTCTGAATAATGTAAATAGTGTAAACACTACCTTATCTCAGAAATATTGACAAATACTGTTTTCATTTTCTCTTGTTTTTTAAATTGAGAAAAAGAACACGAAACAACTAAATCTATTAGTCATTCATAAAGAAAAACACATAAAACAAAGTGGGGAAGTCTCAGTTCTTTAAAAAAATAAAAATAAAACAATACAAATAAAACCAAAGAACAAAAGAGCATAATGAACTTAACAAAAAACAATATCGACCAGCCAAGGAGAAAAAATCTCTCACCAGTTCAGACACTCAATACTGTATTAACGGAATGATAAACATAATATGCTTGGGCGTGTTTAAGTCATCTGAGTCGATTGGCCAATGATCTATCTAACTAAATGTTAAGATGTGAATAATGACTACAGCAAGCAGATGATTAAGGTTCAATGAGAAAGAGTTCAGATTATCTGCTGGAAATATTTGTGCTTGTATATTCCACCCTGAAATTCAATCTAGAATTTGTTTACTCTTCATAATAGCAATATATATAAAAAAAAATATGGAGGAAACCTTTGAGAAGAAGATGCTTGGCCAATTTTGTATTGATAGATTAGTTTTCTGACATCATAGATATTTGATATACACTTTATCATCAGTTCTGTTCTGAAAATCTCTTGTCATGATCAACAAGTTTATTACTCATATGGGGATATGTTATCAAAGTCAACGTATTCTCTTACAAAAATATGCATAAAAAGGTGTGAGTAGTGTAGTGGTTAGCAGTTTGGAAAAAGAAATTAGTTCAAATTCCAGATATATTGCATTCACTTTCGCACAAATACACTTGAGGAAAAGTTGTGTGTTAAATATTGAGGATGACTGGGTTTGGTATGACTATTTTTGTTGGCAGTCATTCCAAAAGATGAAAAACTATGAATTCAGAACAGATTTGTATCCCTGGTAAGGGGCATGACATACAGCCATTGAAAAGATGATGGCACTCACAATTAACTGGTGCATAGGGTTGTGGCCTCTAATATCTCGAATGGGGTTGAATATTAAAACAAAAATAAAACATTACACATAGCGCCTGATCAAATATAACAAGTTAAATGACATGAATAATTTGGTCAAATTTTATAAGCAGAAAGTAACAGGTTACTAGTATTTTGATAACAATAGAGAAAATAATATACAGTAATTTCTAACCACTGACAATCCATTTCTTCTTGATTTTAATGCTTTTATATAACATATAATAACATTTTTCTATCAGTTATGTTATTTTTATGTTATGTTATGGACTCTCTTGTTGATTTCGATAGATGAGTATCTAACACAGTTAGACTGCAACACAAAGAATTGTTTAGAGTGGTGAAGGCTTGTGTAGCACCAGCCACACTTTTTGGAACAGCTGATAACAAACAATCGGTGCAGAAGTTTGCCATGGACCACATGAACAACAGACCTCAGATATTTAACTCATAACTGGAGTGAAGGGCTGGATTAATGCCTTTCCCAAGGGTACCAGTGCATAAGTGAATGTAGAGTGTTTGAATGGAATTAGAACTTGGCTCACTGATTTCGTTTTCCAAGCCGATATCCCCTACACCACAACACACATCCGTCAATAAACGCTTACAGTACATGGTATTCCCAAGCAGTCACCCATCTAAGTAATGACCAGGCTCAACATTGCTTAACTTCAGTGATCAAGCAAGAATCGGTGTATTCAATGTGATATGACCGTAACCTAATTTCTATCAGTAATGCTTGGATTAATCCCTGATCGCTAACAATCCCTTTTCTGATTTTCAAGATATTTACATTACATGTATCTTCTTCTTCATGTACTGTGTCTCTTCAAGACATAGATGATCATGAACTTCTACTTGGCCCTGTCTTTTATCACTCAATATTTTTCCTCTTGGTATCTCTCCCAAACTTCGCTTTGTCATCCATTTCCTAAAGCCTATCAAATATATCTTATACTGCTTTCCCCTGTTCCTCTTTCATTCTATCTGTCTCAGTGTGTGTCCCAGGAACCCCATCTGTCTCTTCTTGATATTAAGCATGAGTTTTCTTCTTGTTTGTATCCTCTCCAACACCTCATCATTGTCCACATGCTCAGGCAATTGTATACTTCAAGACATAGGTGATCATGGCTTTCCACGTCTCCTTATTCCTGGTGGCTCTTAGCACACCTTTTCCTGTTACACCATGCAACCCTTGTTCCATCACCCACCTGATTAGGTCCTTCAAATGTGTTATCCACTACTTTCTTCTCTTTTTTTTCCTCTATCTGGCCTATTAGTATCAGGTTCTCCAAGCCCTCCTTCCTCATTGCATGTCCCAGGAACTTCAGCTGTTTCTTCCTGATGCTCAGTATTAATTTCCTTTTCATTTCCATCATTTCCAAAACCTCATCATTACTCACATGCTTGAGCTATGATATCCGCAGCATCTTTCTCTAGAACCACATTTCAGTTGCTTCAAGTTTTTCCTTCATCTTTGATGATATTGTCCAGCATTCACTGCCATATTGAAGAACTGACATCACATAGCAATCCAGTACTCTTTCCTTTGATTCTAGCAAAATTGTCCTGTTTCTTAATACTTTACTCAGCTTCTGGAATGTTTCTTTCACCATGCCAATTCGCCTTTGGATCTCTGTGTTGCACTTTCCGTCTTCTGTTATAACACTTTCCAGGTATTTAATTTTTTGTACCTGCTTGATTTTAGTATCCCTGACCTGTATTTAGCATATTACATATATAATAACCTTATCTTAGTAATACTTTAACAGAAAACGCCTTTCTTTCTGATTTTCAATATTAGATAATTTATACTTCATTCATGTTCCAATGATCTTAGATCCCTGGTGCCCTCTCTGCATGAATTTACTCAAGCTACTAGACTAGCAATTAGGTCCCACCCTTTTACAGTGAAACCAATCAAATGTAACCCCAACTTCTACTTTAACAGCTTCTTTTCTTGTAATTCCCACCTGTGGAATTCCCTTCCACATGCTTGCTTTCCTGACACTTACAATCTCCAAGAATTTAAATACAATGTCATATCTCCTTGACTTGCATCTTTTCCCTGACAGCTGTTGTATAACGGTCTTCTCTCTTTCCACTACTTTCATGTAGCTCTCTTCACACCAGTGTTCTCATCCTTTTTTTACCCGTTCTCTGACACCCCCGATAACTTGTTCTTCTTTCTCATCACTCTCTTCTTATGTAACCCCCTACACACCAGTGACAGTACTGGCTTGCTTGGGGTGAAATGATTATAAAAAATTATATATGTATATATATAGACTAAACTATCACTCGGTTCACACTCCACCCACGTCTATTGAACAGGTGAAGAGGCTCATCTCTTGTTTCCTGTTTAGGATGCGGTTTCCAGTTTTCTCTTTTCCAATCTTTTTACTCTTTTCTCTCTTTATTTTTTTTCAATTGGAGTAGATAGACTAAACTATCGCCCGGTTCACACTCCACCCATGTCTATTGAACAGGTGAAGAGGCTCATCCCTTGTTCCCTGTTTAGGATGTGGTTTCCGACCTTCTCTTTTCCAATCTTTTCACTCCTATGTAGCCCCCTGCACATCAGTAGAGTTACCGCCTTACTCGGGGTGATATGATTAAATATATATATATATATATATTGAACTAAGGATTTTAAGAATAAATATCAGTAACTTTTTTTAAAAGTCACTTTTTTTCTTTCTTTTTTATTCACTAGAAATTCTTTTTCGGGGAAATGTACTAAGATTCATTATTTAAGCATGCACACAAACACACACACACACGTTTCATTCTTTTGTTCTTGGATCTGATGAAATCTTGAATGGTAAAATGCATGACCAAATCTATTTTCATGAAATATGTTCACTTGTCAGCTTTAAAAATTTGTTAGGATTTCTATACCATAATTTAAACACACACACACATGTATGCACACACACATAAATGATACCAAAGTCCCTTTAAAACAGGTCTAATAATTTAGTTTTCGTTTTTTTAAGAAAACAAATATAACTGTAAGACTATTTCTTCATAACTAAAATGTATACGTCTTACCGGAAGTAAGCAGTCTACTTGTAAATATGACAGTTTTTCTTAAACACGTATAAATTGGTTGATTGTTTTTGTTTTTATGGCATATGAACCTTGGCGTGTCATTTATTGCCAACTAAACTTTATTTATTGCTGGTAATATCTTCTTCTTTCAACAATTTATTGTTGTTTATATAAGTTTTGTGTCTAGTAATACATTTTTCTTTTTGAGTATCAAGTTTCATTGGGATTTGTTTATAAGGGCAGGGCCCCCAAGTCCTACCCTTGTTATTTAACCCATAACTGGAAGGAAGAGATGTATTATTACCTTTCCCAAGGGTACCAGTGCTTAAGTGAATGCAGGGTATTCAACTGGAATGTGAACTCGGCTCACCGATTTCTCTTTCTGAGCCAATATCCACTGTACCACAACACACATCCGTCACTATCCGTCACCCATCTAAGTACTGACCAGGCTCAACATTGCTTAACTTTGGTGATCGAGCGAGAACCGGTGTATTCAACGTGACAGGCCATTAGTCCACATGTATAAATACCCCACATCCCCTAACATCTAACCTATATTTCAAATTTTCAAAGTTGACCTTCATTCTGATTAGTTAAATTAAACACACCCATATGATATAAATTTTCTGTCTTCCGCTCCATATTAACTCTTTATTTCATACTATTTTTAGTATTGATTGCCAAGTGGCTAATTCTAAATGAAAATAGAATGGTTCTTTTGTTCTTATTACTTTGCAAAATTTTACAAGGCAAATAGCGACAATTTATCCATCGCATCCTATAGATTTATATATATATATATACACTACCGGCCATAATTATTAGGCCACCTCAGTTTTTTAAAAGAAATGATGTATTTCATACTATTTTTAGTATTTATTGCCAAGTGGATAATTCTAAATGAAAATAGAATGGTTCTTTTGTTCTTATTACTTTGCAAAATTTTACAAGGCAAGGAAGCCAAGATGAACTCATTTGAATCACCCTAAATTTTCTCCATTCTTTCATTGATGAAACTGCAATATAGGTAATTATTAAATATTTAAATTTATTGGATGCACATGTTATTGTGCAGTATTAACAAAAGAACCATTCTATTTTCATTTACAATTATTCACTTGGCAATAAATACTAAAAAAATAGTATGAAAAACAATCAGATATCTACCTGTACAGCAAAACAGGATGATATATATACTTTAGGGAATTCTATTACAAAGAGGAAAAAATTACAAGTTAGATTTCTCTAAAGTTGTTCTTGATATATCAAAACTCATGTATCATTTTCTCATTTTTATATATATATATATATATATATATATATATATATATATATTTAGTGTATCGAGGCAGCAAATAATTTTCTAAACATATACTGTTAAATATAAGAGACAATGAATGTCTATTATGCTTAATCATGAGCCGTTCTAAATGTTGTATTTTGGCTTTAATTTCAGTTCAAAATAAAGACAAAAATTCTCCAACATTTGGATAATTTTTTATTAAGTTTGTTCTAAGCTTTATGATAAAACATAATAGACATTCATTGTCTCTTATATTTAACAATATATGTTTAGAAAATATATATGTATATGTATGTATGTATTGAGAGCAAAACTCAACACATAATTAGATGGTTATATTCCAGAATTTATTTCAGCAATGTAAAAAAAAATTTACATTTTTTTTTTACATTGCTGAAATAAATTCTGGATGTCTAACCATTTAATTATTTGCTGAGTTTTTCTCCCAATATATTTGCACTGATTAATATCCATTGAGATCTCTAGTTTTATCTAATTGAAATTCTATATTAATTAGATAAAATCTTTTGGATTATCTTCTTCATCTTCATGGGTTGCCACTCCGTCCTATATATATAAATATATATATTGAGAAATCATTTTGGCAAATATCTATTTTCCATCAGGAATTGAAACTACAAACTCCCACACTGGAGAGATGCCATCTTTAGATCAGCCATGTCCTTACCAAGTGACCCACAGAAGATTTCATGGAAGACAAAGTTCAATTTCACCTTTTTGTAGGTATTCTCTTGATTTTCATCAAACAAAGAATATCTGCTATCAGAAGAAAGATATTTTCAAAAATGGTTTCTCAACTAATTAAGGCCAGTAGAAATTATAATGTACTGCTTAACTATAAATATATATATATATATAATATAAACAGACATTCCACTCAAATACAAGTATTCTTTTAAAAATGTTAAACAGATAAAAATGCAAATATGTCAACTAATGCTTGTTTCATGGATTGGCATTAAATTCTGTAATATATATATATATATATATATATATATGTCTGATTTTAGTCCTAGCTTGATGTAAAATGGTTAATATAGCCACACTGAAGAGCTGTGACACAGCAAAACAGGCCTGTCTGCAGATGATTGATATATATATATATATATATATATATATATATATATATATATATATATATATATATATATATATATATATATATATATATGCCCAGCAATCTTTCTTTTAAAACGACCAACAAGGAAGATTTATAAATTTTTGATTTAATTTTTCCAATATTCTTACATGTTTCTTTTTGCAGGAGATAAGGATTGTAATAATGTTCCATAATTATTGACTTTCCAAGTGCTTTCAGCCACTTCACTGGCCATTTTCAAAGATGTTATTTTTCTGATGTTATTTTTACTGCAACCAAATGCACAATAATTATAAACTGGTTGAATTTACTATATGAAAAATGATTAAACATCATATTTCTGCTGTAATTTTTCAAAGACATGTCAAATTTATCATATATTATTGAAAATGTTGTTTCTAATCAAAATAACCTCATCAACTCTAAACTAGTGATGACTAATATAGTGTATGAAATTCAATGCCCTGTACAAGACTGTGTTTCTTGTCATAAATCAATTACCTATATTGGACATGCTACCACTACACTGAGTAGATGTTTTACATGCCACCTTTGCAACAACAGTGCAGTAAAAAAAAGCATTTATTAATCCATAATTTACAAGATCT
>JBBBDQ010002151.1:382500-425295 GCA_037127315.1 Ascarosepion bandense
CATCTGCCCTTTATGTCTAAGTGAAAAACTGCACATTCTCCAGTGCCCTAACAGCAACGATTTACTAAACCGTAGAGACAAATTAACAGTAATATGCAAACATCGCAAATATTTCTTGCTAAAATTTAACTAAACAAAAAAAAACCCAACCAGAAACCCCACCAAAAGAAAACAAACCCTATACAATACCAACAAAAAATAATGCAGTTGCAACAGAATAGTAGATAAATAAATAAGAAAATATACTTTATATATATATAAAATATGTTGTATAAAGGATAGATTTTATAAAAGAAATATATTTTATATTATGGAATATTATAAAATATTTTTTTATGAAAGATATATTTTATAAAAAATAAATTTTATAAAAAAGCAAAAAAAAAAGCACACACCCCAATACAAAATAACATACATTAAATTAAGGAGAAACCAAACCCAAAACAAAACAACACCTACCAACCCCTAAACCAAAGCCGCCAGCAGCACCAGCCCTTTCAAGATTAATAGATTAACCTATCATGAACTCTGCCAAAAGCAAAACTTAACCCTAAGACCAGTAAAAAGGTCAGCAGAACTCAAAATACAGATCAACCCCTCTAACACCCAAAAATAACAAATCCAACACAAATAAATGGTCTTTCAACTGGATAATTCTCATTTCTAAAAAAATCACCTGAGGATGAAGCCAAAACATAATGGGCTGGCTTTGAAACATGAGAAATTTTTTGTGTAGTGATACTATGAATTTAAAATCATTGTAACACCCATTACAGTATAACGCTCCACATTTGTATCGAGCACTCTTTATAAAAGTAAATGCATGAACAAAAAGGTAAATAAACCTACGAGTTCAACAACTTAGTTACAATATATATATATATATATATATATATATAGTCATCCACAGACAGATATGTTTTGCTGTATCACAGCTCATCAGTACGGTTAGACTCCGATTGCTTTTAACCCAGGATTGAAACCTGACTGAAGTGGCGTCAGTCAGCTAGTCTACCTCTGGGCCATGGGTGCACAGTAGAAGAAGGCAGACTTTTTAGCATGTATATTATCATTATACACACCCAATAGCCAGAGTGCTCTAATTCATTAGTAACTGAGCGACGCGTATATATATATATATATATATATATATATATATTGTCATCCGCAGACAGATCTGTTTCGCCATATCACAGCTCATCAGTACGGTTAGACTCCGATTGCTTTTTTACCCAGGATTGAAACCCGACCAAAAATGATGAGATGCTGAAAAGTACTTGAACTTATCAACTCCCCAAAATCATAGTTTTTTGTTACCTATATATATATATACAAATGAATAAGAATTAAGAAAATAATTGCAATGTTCAAAAAATAATTCAAAAAAGTGCTCAATAAAAAAAGAGCCATAAATATTTATTATTAGTTATTATATTAGAACATAGACAATATAAGTGGTTTAAAATAATGAATATATATTTCAGAGTTTAATATTTATTACTTTTTATAAAAAGTGCACAATACAGATGTAGAGCATATGTGTGTGTGTGTGTATATATATATATATATATATATATATATATATATATATATATATATATAATCATTATACACATGAATATTGAATTAAGTATTTTGTCCCTTGTCCACTCTGAAGATTGTGTCACAGCTGTATAACTATCTAGGTGTTTACATTAAACTTTAAGTAGCATAAGAGCAGTAATATCTGAGTATTGTTTTTGTTATTTTTTCATATATCATACATTATATATCAATATATAGTGTATAATATAATATTTGTTATAGAAAACATAAATGTTGTAATTCTCATAACAAAAAGAACATCTCTTTTGTAATCAATATAGGAAAGTAAAAATAAATAACCAAAATTATTTTCTAAAATTATTTAGTTACATAAATTAAAGTTTAAGATCTTTGTCTCCATAAATTATGATACATCCAGAAAAGAAATAGCTATGAGGGGCTGTTGAAAAGTTCTTTGTCCAAACTAGATGTTGTGATGCTTAGACATTTGGTCAGATTCTGGGAACTGAATCAGTTCGAAAACATTCAGCATCCCCATTTATAAAAAGCAATCTACATCAACTACTTAGAATCCAATAAATATATAAATAATGAAAATTATGAAGAAAGCCATTTTGATAGCAGACTTTTAATGGGAGGACTGTCATGTATTTCAACAAAGGTTTGGAATTAGTTTTTGAATAGGTGGATAGCAGCAGCAGCAATAACAATAATGATGAAGACGATGAAAAGAAACTTATAATGTTAATTCCATTTAACTTCATCAAAATTTGGAAAATGGTAATTTGGGTTAAAAACAGAATTATAATGGTTTTTGGTTTTCTTTATTATTTTTGCTTAATATTCTGAGATTCTAATCGATATCGTGTACATGATGTAAGTTTTATTGTCTACTCTATTTTGCATGAATTGCACAGGTTCCAAAATTGATATAATTTTCTGGTAAATAAAAAGTTGTCTACACACACACACACACACACACACACACACACACACACACACACACACACACATATATACATATATATATATATTGATAAATAGATAAAAAGTCAAATATTGAGTTCAATATAATACTCACATAGATATATATACACATAGATGAACCAAACAATGTCATGATCTGTGTTATGAAGCAAGAATGACAGCTACTGTCTTATAACTGTGTCTGTTAGGATTAAAGTTATATAAGCAGGTAAACCAGCCTTGAGTATTTCAGTTTAATGTATTGAATTCTGCAATTATGTATAAGAATATATGACTGATTTTAATACAATCTAAATTAAGGTTAGAAAACTAGAGCTCTTTCAAAATGGCTTAGCCTGTTGGATGCCCATCTTTAACTTTGCAGGTTATTTAAAGCCAGAAAATATTTTTAAAATTGTAAAAATTTAGTGAGAAAGATAATAATGATATAGTGATACATGTCTTCCCATTCACAGTCAGGTTAGCCAAATGCAGATGACAATTCTACTCCTGCAGCTTCTTCTCTCGCACTTCCCGCCTGTGGAACTCACTTCCGTATTCTTGCTTTCCTGATGGCTACAACCTCCAGAAATTTAAATGCAAAGTCAATACTCATCTACTAACCACTGGACTCTAGCTCTCTCCCCACCCCCTTATAACCTTCCCTTTCTCTCCACCTATGTATCTGTCATCGCACCTGCTTTCTCAGCTTTCTATTGTTCCTTTCTAACTAGCTTGTACTCCTCACTCTTTTCTAATTAATCTTTTTACATTTATGTAGCCCCCTGCACATCAGTGGCGTTTCTGCCTTGCTCGGGGTGAAATTATTAAAAAAAAAAAAAAAATTAACCCATAGCTGGGAGCAGGGTATTTGTGTGTAAGTGAATATAATGAACCTAACTGGAATTGGAACTCAGCTCCCTGTTTGCTTATTCTTAGTCATTATCTATTATACCACCTGTACATCCAAACCTTAGTGCCTGGTGTTCTCAAGTGGTCACACATTTAGTTATTGACTTGGTTTGATGTTGCTTGACTTTGGTAATTGTATGGGAACCCATGTTACAATGTGATATGGTTGTAAGCCTGTATATCTCAATAAATAGATACATATGTATGTAAATATGAATGTAGGTCTTTTTTATCTCTTTACCTAGATCAGTAAATGAAATCATATTCAGAAGCATGTATATTAATCAATAAATTTACTTTTCTCTCTTTTTCTGCACATATATAAAAACTCCATTACTCAAAAAAAAATAAAATAAATAAATAATAAAATAAAATAAGAATAAGAGAAAAAGGCATCCGTTAATATAATATTGAAATTTAACATTCATAGATGTAAATGTATAGTTACACCAAAAAATATTTGAATATTATAAATATATATATATATATATATTCCTTTCTTTCATACACCTTACACAGGTGCATTATGCCATTAGCTTTCTATATTGTACACAAATGTATATATGTACATATATGTGCAAGTGCATAGTATATAAAACACAGGTGAATGCATTTAGTTTAGATGTAGCTCTTTATCCACATGTATACAATTTAGATGTTTAAACCTATGTGTACACATCTCTTTTCACACACATACAAAAAAAAAACAGCACAAATATATATATATATATACTCATGATAAAAAATAATGCATGATGCAACTATAGGAATAATATTTTAATATTCATATTATGTTTTTATTGGTGGCCCATTAAAACCAACATTTCTTTTTTGCAGCATATAGCCAAGCCTTACCAAAAACCTTACCAAAATAAGTGTTAAAAAAAACAAAACGAAAAAACTACCCTCTGATGCAAAACTTCCCAAAAAATTCAAAAACAAAAACAGAAATAAGAAATCATATACAATTTATTAATGAATACATAAGTTTGGAAAAATGTGCTAATAAAAGACTCTCACATCAACGCAAACACAGTCTCAAGTAAGCCAATGTGTGCGTGAGTAGAAAAGTGTTTACTGTTGCCAGCCACCAGATGGCGCTCATGTGCAAATTCAATGACACAAGCCTAATGGGGCATGCAAGATATGAAGGAAGTGGATTCCATCATAGTGGTTGATTGGGGTTGACTTTGTTTGAAAGAGAGATGAAAAATTCACTTTTCCAAAGGGGAAAGAAATTATTTTAGATTCTCACTTATGCACAGAGAAGAGAAATATTTAATCGACCAATGTCTGCAGGTTGGCAGGAAGAGGGTGGTGGACAACAATAAAGAGAGATGCAATGGGATAGATAAAGACTGAAGCAAACAGAAAAGAACAAAGAGATATGAAGAAGTTCAAAGAGACTTATGAATAGACGGAAATATGTGAAAAGGCTGACAGAAAGATTTGGGGAAAGAAAGAGAGAGAGAGAGAGAGAGAGAGAGAGAGAGAGAGAGAGAGAGAGAGGAAGATCTAATAGAGCAATTGAATGATATGAGGAAAGGGTGGAGATATTTATTTTAATGGCATGAAAGAGAGATGAAGAATCTAAGAGAGACATTTATGTCAGACAAAGGATCTAAGAGAGACATTTATACATGTGAGTAATGAAGCAAATGAGGAATACATTTAAATAGAGAGAGAGAGAGAGATGAAGACGCTAATACATTTCAATGGAGAGAAGGTGAGAGAGATGAAGAATCTAAGAAAGACATTTGAATATGAGTGCAATGAAGCAAATGAGGAATACATTTAAATAGATAGAGAGAGGGAGAAAGATAGAGAGAAATGAAGAGACTAATACATTTGAATGGAGAGAAAGTGAGAGAGATGAAGAATCTAAGAGAGATATTTGAATATGAGAGCAATGAAACAAATAAGGAATATATTTAGAGAGAAACAGAGAAAGAGAGAGAGAGATAGAGAGAGAGAGATGAAGAGACCAATACATTTGAATAGAGAGAAAATGAGAGAGATAAAGAATCTAAGAGAGACTTTTGAAACAGATGAAGGATCTAAGAGAGACATCTGAATAAGAGAGCAATGAAGCAAATGAGGAATACAATTAGAGAGAGAGAGATGAAGAGGTTAATACATTTGAATGGAGAGAAAGTGAGAGAGATGAAAAATCTAAGAGAGACATTTGAAACAGATGAAGGATCTAAGAAAGACATTTAAATATGAGAGCTATGAAGTGTATGAGGGAGACATTTAAATAGAGAAGGAGAGATGAAGAGGCTAATATATTTGAAGGGAGAGAAAGGGGAGAGATGAAGAATCTAAGAGATACATTTGAATATGGGAGCTATAAAGTTGATGAGAGAGAGAGAGAGAGAGAGAGAGAGAGAGAATGAATGGAGAGGACATGGTGTATAAAAGAAGATATAAGAATTGGAATTGCATGGTTGTCAGTAAAAAGAAGAGCCTGACATGAAAATTACATATTATTCAACCTATACAGTGAAATGGTTCAAAGAGAATTAGGAGTTCTTCTAGGATTCATTATTGGCAGCTCTAATCTTAACAAGATAAGATATTCAGATGATATAGTATTGATAGCAGACATAGAAAGGTGTAGGATTTAGTTAGACAAACAGATCAGTGCTCTCCTGCATTGCAAGTTTAGTCAGCTACAACCATCCATTTAGACTAGTCAGTGAGGCTGGGGTGTTCCATTCTTCTCCTTGGGCAAGCCTATTCTCTAGGTTCTGATTGGCTGCTGTGATCAATAAATATCCATCATTCAGCCTTATGTGGTCTGTATTTACTTATGACCCAATATCTCCTGTCTACCAACTAAATGCTAGTTGGGGATTTCCTTGCAAGGAGCGGTATCATATTTTTTTTAATTCTACAAAAGGAAACTGTAAGAACTCCTACAGAAGGTAATGAGAGAAAGTGAGATGAAAGAAATAAACATCTACCTTGCCACCGACAAACATAATTCACTTACTTCCAACTGGAACATTTACCAAAATTTTATTTTCCTCAAAAAAATCACGATTTGCAATTATGCATTTCATCATTAGCTGACAGGTAAAAGTTTATACTTATCTCATTTAAGTAAACAAAGAATCGCTAATAGGCAAGTTTCAATGATAGCTTAATGGTCGTACTTTTGTCAGCCAAATTCTATTCAGATAAACATGCATATAATTAAAGACTTTATTTTGGCTTCTACAAAGTTGTTTTTGTTTTATATTCTATTTCATTTTTGAAAGTTACTGAATCATGTCAGCTCTTACCAGCAACATATTGATGTTCAATATTTTTTTTACAATTGTTTCACCCCAAGTTAGGCAGGACCACCACTGGTGTGCAAGAGGTTACAGTGAGAGAAAAGAAAAAAGAAAGGTACAGGGGATGTCAAAGAAAGGATAGAAGAAAGAGGGAAATCAGGGAGGGAGGTGATGGCAACTGATGTTGCATTTAAACTTTTAGAGATTGTAGCTATCATGGAAGCAAGTATGTGGAAGGGAGTTTCAAAGGTGGGAAGTGTAAGGATCTTATGGAACAACCAACCAGTAATCAACTAAAATAGAAGTTGGGTCTGACTGACCAAAAAAACCCCAGGGCAAATTGGTCAGTCAGTCAGTTAATTGCCATGCGCGATACACGCTTTGGGCGATCATGTCTCGAAAGAGACATGACTGACTGGGCAGAAGATTATCCCGCAGTAGGTTGCCATTGCTTTCTGCGGTAGACTGGTTGCTGACCAAGGCTATAGAACCCAGTCTGTCCTATTATTTAATCCATAACTGGAGGGAAGAGACGGATTAATACCTTTCCCAAGGGTATTTGCACGTAAGTGAATGCAAGGAATTCAACTGGAATTCGAACTCGGTTCCCCGATTTCTTGTTCCGAGCCGATATCCACTGTGCCACAACGCACAAATTGGTAGGTGGTTTAAATAATAACCTCGGAGATTCCATTCTGATACAGGCAAGTCTATTCTGTAAGCAGTGATTGGCTGATAATTTCAGTGTGTACATTGAGCTCCATAAATATTCAGCACAGTATTCACCATTTGTCTTTGGGCCACATAGAGACATGTAATCAGTTACAGCCCTGTTTATTTTTGTCTGCCAACTGGACGCTAGTTGGAAACATCATGAAGGTGAGTCTGGCACTCTTGAATGTTCACCTTCCTACAGGGAGACAAAAGAAGACTGCCATGTGGAAAGGTAAGTTTTTTGACTTCTATAGGAAGTATGAGAAAAAAGGTGCTAGAGTAGAAGTGGCGGTTACATTTGACTGTTTTGAAACATGAGTGGAACCTAGAAGCCAATATATAAAAGATATTTTATTTATATATGAATTTTCAATATTTTTTTTTCCTAATTTGTGTAAGTATTTTATTTATTTAAATGTTATGAAGTATAGATAATTATAACAATAATAATAACTAGTTTCAAAATTAAAATTTTATGGTATTCCTATTTTAAATTTCTGATGAATTGTAATTCTTTAGTTAATGTTTTAATAAGATTTTGGTGAATCCTAAGACAATAAAATATCTGTAGAAATTTCCCTATAGCACCATTAAATATTTGGCAACTCTAACAAAATATTACAATAACAATCTAACAATTTAATTTTACTAAGGCAATAAAATATCAAATGCACAATATTGTTTGGAATTTACTTCCTATTTGCGAAAACATCCCATGCAACTACTTTTACTATCATAACGTTCTCTATCTCTCTCTCACATGAAGATAGCTTCTGTTGCTAAATAACGTCTCTTCAACAATAGGTTGAACAAACTGATGACCCTAGAGTAGGAGGAAAAAGGAAAGAGGAAAGAGGAAAGAGAAAAATGTGAAAAGAGTTTAAAAATACTTCAATTTAAACATAACTCAAAATAAAAAAAAAATTTACTATCATAATTTTAAGTTTTATTGAAATTCTTCTTTTTCTATATGCCATGTCCCTTCAGAACATAGGTGATCATGGCTTTCCAAGTCTCCCTATCCCTGGTGGCTCTTAGCACACTTCCTCCTGTTACCCCACCCAAACCTCGCTCTGCCAACCACCTGCTCAAGCCCTTCAAATATGTAATCCACTGTTTTCCTCTGTCTCTTTTTCTCTCTATCTGACCTGTGAGTATCAGATTCTCCAAGCCTTCAGCTGTCTCTTCCTGATGCTCAGTATTAATTTCCTTTCTATTTTCATCCTTTCTAAACTCTCATCATTGCTCACATGATCGATCCATGATATTTGCATCATCCTTCTGTAGAACTACATTTCAGTTACTTCAAGTTTTTCCTTCATCTTTGATGATATTGTCCAGCAATCACTGTCATACTGAAGAACAGAAATCACATAGCAATCCAGTACTCTCTTCTTTGTTTCTAGCAAAATTTTCCTGTCTCTTAATACTCTGCTCAGCTTCTGAAATGCATCCTTGGCTATTCCAATTCTCCTTCCCAAGTACTTATAATGCTTAAAAAATAAAAATCTTCTGTACAATAAAGATGGAAGCTGATGATGGTTCGGCTGAAATAGGCCTACACTTCCAATTTACCATGAAATAACATGTCTGCTTAGATTCTTTTCTTATATTTGCTATCTATGTATTTACATACATCTATATTTAGAGCTCTCTTAGAGAGTTATCCTACCACAGTATGCATAGGATACTCCTTTGGATTTTTTTTATATCTACATCACATGCTTATCTATCTATCTATCTATCTATCTATCTATCTATCTATATATATATATATATATATATATATATATATATATATTAATTTCCATACATAAAAGAAAAACAGCAAAGGCTCTAATATAACACAGAGCATATTCCTGTTGTGCATTTGAAAAAGTTTTGGTACCATCATTATTAACTACTTGATGAGACATTGTTCTTTTAATATCAAAACAAAATGTACAATTTGTAGTAGCCTGTAGTTTGTACATGTTCTAAAGTATGATTTATAATAAATATTCATTGCTCTATTGTTTTGAAATTAATGTTTTGAATGTTGCAATTATTTTCTTCATTCCTTATTCATTTGGATATATATATATATATATATATATATATATATATCTTGTAATTTTTTTATTACAATGGTTTATAAAAACATTATATCACTACAGAAAAATTTTCATGTTTCAGAACAATATTGTTCTTCAGGTTATATTCTAAAATAAATTGTGAAAATGATTTAGAAAATATAAGATGAATTCATGGTTATTTAGAAACTGAATGGGTTGCAGTTGAAGAATATGCTAGTAGGTGTGTCAATATTGTTCAATTCAAAATGAGAATTAGGTAACTATGAAGCTAGATGAAAAAACACAAATTTTACTATATCATAACCATTGCCTCTTTACTCACTAACTTTTTTACTTTAATAATTCCTCCATGTTTGTTCATATCTATCTGTTTCTATCCCTATCTTGCTTTAACTATCTATCCCAGGCTGTTCATATCTATCTATCTATCTATCTATCTATCTATCTATCTATCTATCTATCTATCCTAATCTGTTCATATACTTTAAAAGGTTATAATAGGCATCTCATATCTATTAATTTTTGGCAAGAAGTTTATTTGAAAAATATAACAAAAACTATTTTCCCATTAGCTGTGAAATTTATCTTCATATTTATTTTTGTTGGTGTGTGTGTGGGGGAGCACAAACTTTTCATTTTTTTTTCTTATCAAGGAATATTTTTCTTCTAAGTTTATTTTTTCTCGACTCTGATATGTCTTTTGATAGCAAAGATATTCAAAGTAAAATTCACACCCCGCTCTCATAGACAACTCTCTCTAGAGGAAATAAAAACACCTACAATGTTATATCTAATCATATAAGCGGATATAAAAGGTAATGGATATAAAAGATTGAGCAAAGCTTTACACACACACACACACACACACACACACACACACACACACACACATATTTATATGTGTGCGTTTGCTGAAATTTTCTTGGCATGACTAAAAAGAGATGAGATGAAAAATTTCTGATTTTTGGTTATTTAGCTTCATTTTGAGAAGTGGGTTGGTCTATATATATATATATATATATATGAGTGTGTGTGTAAGTACATGTCTACGTAGTAACATATGTTCATATGTTAATACATATATATATGTGTGTATGTACATGGGTATGTATATATATATTCATGTGTATGTATATATATATATATATATATGTGTGTGTTTGTGTAAATGTGTATGTATGCATATGCATGTGTGTATACATATAAATGTGTGTATGTACATGTGTATGTATATATACATGTGTGTGTACATGTGTATGTATGTATGTATGTGCATGTGTGTATACATATATATGTGTGTGTATGTACATGTGTATGTGTGTGTGTGTGTGTATATATATATATAATACATCAAAGGTGATTGAAATGTTTCAAATATAAGTATCCACTATAATTACGTTTGAAGTAATATAATTGTTTCATTAAAAATAAACCCATTAATTCTTTAGAGTATGTATATATATATATATATATATATATAGGAAAATATATATGATTGAAAAAAGGAGCTAATCTATAATACATAAACACCTATTTAAAAAAATAAATTTTAATTTAAAAGTTTAATTCTCAGCTTCTCCCTTTTTTTATTCACATGTGTAGTCACATCAATGCAAACATAACTTTAAATTAAGACCTAAATGATGAAATGCATCACATGAAAAAACTTTCCACTTTTTAATTATATATATATACATGATAAGATAAAGAAGAATTAGAAAACACTTTTAAATCTAATATATTTTGTTTTTATTAAAGCTTCATCAGAGAGTGAATTATGGAGCAGAAAAGAAAGAAAGAGAAAAAGTTCTGTGATTTAAAGTTTTTTGTGTTGTTTGTTTTCTATTGGTTAAGCCGATTTAACGTATATTCATTAAGTCTTTCTATATAAGGAACATACAACAAACACTTAATAAGGTTAGATATGAATATAGAAACAATGTTGTTAAAATTATAATTATATAAAAATTATAATTATGTAGATTAAAGTTATTTCCCTTAGATAAAAAAAACATGCAAAAACATCATCGCTTTAACAGTTAATTTTAATAATTAATTATAACAGAGCATATTCATGCACATTTAAAATAATTATAACAGTGCATGTTCCATGCATATTTTTTTAAAAATTACAACTATCAATTACATTAATTTGTTGTCTTAGCAATTTGCCCCTGAAGATGACCTTGGATGAGACTGAAAATAGTTTGGAAAATAATATAAAATAGAAAAAACTATGGCATCTTCCTTAATGAATTTGATATCAACATTAAGAAGTCATTCAGAGAATTCGAAAGGATTAAAATAAAAATAAAGAGACATAATATATCCAGTTAATTCAACTAAATTTTAATATATATATATAATATATATATATATATATAGATATATATATATATATATATTACAGAAATTAACAAAGATTAATAAAACTGGTTATAAACAACTGGCAATTTGAAATGATTTGTTTGAACATGATTTTTGATTGATACTCGTATTTAAGTAGATATTCTGTTTATAATCAAACAGTATTATATAATTATTTCTACTGGCTTTACAATAAATTTTGTTACAAAAATCTGTGTCATTCAACAGGATTTGAACCTGCAAGCCCTATCCACAAATCATTGAAATTGTTGGTTGTTTATTACCAGTTTTGTTAATCTTTGTTAATTTCCTTAGCATGTTTACATTTGTTGACATTACAATACATTTCAGGACAGAGATGGTTATTACTGTTATGGACATAGATAGCTGAACACACACCTACACACATATATTGAGAATGGTCTCTGTGTGGGAACAAGGAGATGATCACATTGGAGACGAGAGTCAGCTTTGGAATAGTTGACCCAGATATCTTTAGTAACAAATGTCTAGACAGGAAATAAGCTAGACATGGAATTCAGTTGCAAGTCGTGAAGCAGCAGGAGTTAGAATTTGTGCCAAAAACAAATCACATGGAAAGCAAAGTCAGTTGCAGGTCAATTCTCGAAAGAACAAGTCATATTTGCTGAACGCTGATAAATGATGAATGAAGAAATATTTGAGAAAATAGCATAATTTAATCAATTCATCTTAAGCAACTCTGGATAAGAAAAAGACCAGACTTATAAATTCTTATTTGTTAAAACAAGAAAGAAACTGAGGTCGAATCGTTTTATCAAAAAAGAAAGAAATATAGCGACGAAGATAAGATAAAATTTGTATGCTGGTTTATATTTGTTGAAAGAAGAAAAAAGAAAACAGAGCTGAGCCGTTTATCGAGAAAGAAAGAATATAGCGATGAAGATGAAAGAAACTGTAATATCATTTGTATGCTGACTCCTACTTGTTGAAGGAAGAAGAAGAAAGTGGGGCCGAATCATTTTATCAAGGAAGAAAGATAGCAATGAAGATAAGAAGAAAAGCTGTAATATAATTCGTACGCTGATTCCAGTTTATTCAAAGAAAAAAAAGAAAGCAAAGCCAAGTGATTTATCAAGAAAAGAACAGAAAAGAAAGAGAAATAGCGACGCAGAGCAGTCAACATATACAGGAAGATATTTTGAAGATAAAGAAGAAAGCCGAATTGTATGAGTGCAGAAAATACCACGTTGGTTGAAGAAAAGAATAAAGAAATGTGTGAACATTTTCAGAATGTTTGTATGCTGAAAATATAATAGACTACTGAAAGAAACAGAGACAGTCATAACTACATACATTTCAAGTGTATAAAGAAAGAAGAGGAAGAGAGAAAAGAAAAGAAAAGACAGTAAAAGAAAGAGAGAAGGAACTGATATAAAGATAAATTATTATGTTCTTAGACCCATGTTAAAGCACACATACACTTCCACGAATATTATGTTACCACATACACCATACCACGTGTTTATAAATAATATGGTTCTCCCCATTTTATCTTGTTTTAATCTGTTGCATTCGTAGTCATCTGTATTCATTCATATTTGCTGTTGTGTATTATAAATGGCTATTTCGACTATGTCGGGTATCCGAATATAATTTTAAGGTTCAGGTCATTGGACATTCTTATTCATACTGAAATACTTTTTTTATTTTGATCTTTTATTACTTATTAAAATTTTATATCAAAATCATCTCATCTCGCCGTTCATCCTTGAATTGCTGCGCATCATCCGTGTTGATATATTAAAGCAGACCCGGAAAGGTTGCCGTTCGATTATATCAATCGAACAGCAATCTTATTTTATTTTTCTTATTTATCATTGTCCATTTGTCATGATCTGGGGCAGATAATCAGTATCAGTGTATAGATGTGAAAATGCAATATACCCAGATCGACGTATATACATCTTAACGGTTATCGTCGAGACAGGTATGTGACATTGCAATGAATCATAGATTGTTTTATAGGCTTAATTTGACTTTGTTTTGACTGATTGTCATTTGTGGTTGAGAGGTCTAAGATGCGCCAGATCACTTGGTGGCTTCCCCTATGTGGAACAGACTTTGCAGCATGGGTAATGTCTGCAGATTGTGCCAAGGAGAGAAGTTAGCTATAGTATCATTTTTGAAATGAGAAAGGTTGCTAAATGAAAGGTCCAAAGTAATGCCTGGATCTAAATACATCAGACAATTTATTTTAGGATCATACAAAATAATACTGGTTCTTGACCAGCTCCTTCTTTATATTAAACTTTCAGTTAGGCATTCTGAAAGTTGCTGTTAAGTGTTTAAAAAATATTTGAAAATCATTTAATATAAAATGTCTGAAGATATCAAAAGGTTGAAACCAAAGTTGTGTAACTGGCTGAATTCCAAATAAAAATATTTAAAGCTCAACATTGTATATGTAATGAGCACTTTTTAATACAACTGTGTACTGGTCTAATGGTCTAATTTAATTCTGACCAATAACTGGTTAATAATTATATACATATATATATATATATATATATATCAAATGTAATAATTTTCTAAGCAGTGATTTCAATTAAGAGGCAACTTTGATATTAATGACTTTTATTTTTTTGATGTTTAAATCAGTAATTATTTATTTTCTATTTTTTGTGCAGAATCTACAAATACAATTCATTGATTTTATGTTAATTGTTAATGAACTATACAGTGTGTAGTTTATCAATCAGATGTATATGATGCTGATTTTTTCCTACTTTTCAAACATTTATAGATATATTTTTGGATTTAAATAAATGTAGAAATTTTCCACATTTAGTTTTCATTCAATATGAATACAATTCTTTATAATTATATGTATTTACTCTGCTTAGCTTATTCTGACACAAGTCTTGTGCACCAAGTAAGGAACAAATTGATTACAGTATTAATTGTTTGTAAGAGAAGCTTGCAAAACTAATTCTGGGTGGCTCACTTCTGGTTGGCCTTCCTTGAAATAACAAGAATGAGAGGAATTGTGGATTAATTGGCGATGTTTAAGTGTAATTGGCAAAATGATCAGCAAATGAAATTGACAAAGTTCTCAATAAACAATAAGAAAAGGAAGAAAAAGAACCAGGTAAAATGATATTAAGCAAAGAATGTGTATGCAAGACAAAACATATGACGTTGATGAAACTGACCATGTGCATGAAGGGGAAAAGATGCTTAAATATATATATATATGTATATATTACAAATAAAATATTAAAATTTTCCAAGATCGTATAGCCATTTCAGTGAGTGAAATTTGCTTCATTGGTGATCTTAAACATTATGGAAAATACTATTATTTGTTTTAGTGTGCTATGATCTTGGATAATTTGAATTTTTTTATATGTAATATATATATTGCTCTGTAAATAAATGATTTTATTTAAATTAAGCTTGAGCCCTCTGGTTGGATCAGTTTTAATATTTATTTTCAACAATTAACATTAATACTTTCTCCTTTGGGATTTTACCATCAAGCCACTTCCTTTTGGATTTGAATATATATATATATATATATATATATATATATATATATATATAGGGTGAGTCAAAATTATGTTAACAATAGTATGAGAGGATCCATTTATTCAGAGTTTACTGAACTGTCTCCACTTGTCCACCAGCACGATTGATGCACAAAACCTAGCTACCAACAGTACAATTAAGTATCTTGATGCACATTTCAAGGGGAATGTTTGATATTACACCTTTTATTCTGTCCTTGAGTACTTTGATGTCTCTAACTTTTTACTATACATGCAATCCTTTATAATACCCTATAACCAGAAGTCACAGGGTGCCAGATCAGGGAAGTGTGTTGGCCATGCCAATAGTTTGCTGTGACCTATCCAACAATTTGGGAAAGTTTGATCAAGACAAGTGCAAACAGTATGGGCAAAATTGTTAACATAATTTTGACTCACCTGTATATATGCACCTGATGATTGCATATTGCATGAAACTGTAGTGCAATAGATGTAGAATAATATGTATGTTTATTAATATATACTTAATAGCTCTGTTATATTACATTGAGCACTGTTTTATTAACATATTAACACCAGAAAAATATTTGTATATGTGTGTTCATCTGCATATATATCCAAATATATATATATATATATATATATATATATATATATATAGTGTATCGAGGCAGCAAATAATTTTCTAAACATATACTGTTAAATATAAGAGACAATGAATGTCTATTATGTTTAATCATGAGCTGTTCTAAACGTCGTATTTTGGTTTAATTTCAGTTGAAAATAAAGACAAAAATTCTCCAACATTTGTATAATTTTTTATTAATTTGCTTCTAAGCTTTTGGCTCACATGAGCCATCTTTAGAGAGGTTATTTAGACAGCAATATATATATATATATATATATGTCTATACTTTTGAGATGAGGTAGTATTTACACTATCTACGTTATTCAAACTATTTTCCTCATCTTTGCTGTCATTTTCACAACATTTTGGTTGTTGTACACTCCAACTGTCTTTAGGTGCTATGAATTTCAAACTAAACCCTTTATTACAATCAGTGGTAAACAAATAACTCAAAGAGTTAGGTTAAAGAGAGATAACTGATTGCCAGAAGTGGTTTTGCACAAGGAATGAGAATGATATACCCCAGTGCTTGTAATAAAGGGTTTGGTTTGAAATTCCTTGCACCTAAAGAAGCCAATTTTATTTAGTTTTGATATATAATATTTTTAAACAGTCTTCTCCCCCCATATATATATATATATGTGTGTGTGTATGTATGTATGTATCTATATAGCATAAACACACATATACACATCAATATCTATATAAACTGTAGAGCTCTGTCTCTGCTCACAGATATATAGACAGGGAGGCGTGAATATACTTACATATATAGATATATAGACAGTCAGGCAAATGGACACTGTTTGAATTATTACATTTCATCCACTTTGAAAACTAATATTCATTTTCAATAGTGTATGTATCAAAGCACACTTACCCCACCATATGACTATTTAATCAATATATGAATTTTTAGTGCAAGGTGAGGGTTGTAAAAATTCAATATTACTTTTCTGTTTGCCAAACTGTATGAAGTGGAACCAGACTTTCAGGTGTCATCTCAGGGATGAAAATTTGGATGATAAAACATGAGATAGAAATATTCAAATTCCACGAGTGAGGTGTCTCTAGAAAAATTACTTTAGTGCTTTTAAGTATGTGCATAATTACACATATATTTTGTTCTTCATGTTTGTTTGCACATATATATTTATCATGCATATATGTATCATATATACAATAGACAATACTATCAAAATAGTTAAATGTAACCTCTCTTCTACTATAACAGCTTCTTTTCTTGTACTTCCTGTTTATGGAATTCTCTTCTGTATACTTGCTTCCCGATAGCCACAATCTCCAAAAAATTACACATATATTTTGTTCTTCTATTCATGTTTGTTTGCACATATATATTTATCATGCGTATATGTATCATATATACAGTTGGCAATACTATCAAAATAGTTAAATGTAACTATCTCTTCTACTATAACAGCTTCTTTTCTTGCACTTCCTGTTTATGGAATTCTCTTCTGCATACTTGCTTCCTGATAGCTACAATCTCCAAAAAATTTAAATGCAATGTCAATCACCATCTCTTATCTCCTTAACTTCCATCATTTCTTATCCTTTCCTCGACACCTACTGAATATTGTTCTTCTCACTTTTCACTCTACTCTCATCTTACATCTAACATCTCATCTCATCCTTCTTTTATCTGTTCTATATTGATGTAAACTTTCACTTTACTCTTATGTAGCCTCCTGCACACCAGTGGCATTACTGCCTTGCTTGAGGAGAAACAATTAAAAAAGAATTTCAACCAAAAATGTTTTTATTTATTGGACAATTTCTTCAAGGATGAAGGAGAGGCAGCAGAAATGTGGTTCTACAGAAGGATGCTGAAGATACCATGGACCAAACCTGTGAGCAATGGCAAGGTGTTGAGAGGATGCAAACAAGAAAAAAAATATAATTAACATCAGGGAGAGACAGACGATGTCACTGGGACATATAATGAGGAAAGAGGGCCTGGAGAATTTAATACTCACATGACAAATAGAAAGAAAGAGAAAAGCAGCATGAGACATATTTGATAGGCTTGAGCAAATGGATGGCAAAGTGGGGTTTAGGGGAGATATGAAGAGGAATGATATTAAAAGTGACAAGAGACAGGGACAAATGGAAGTCCATGATCACCTATGCTCTGAAGGGACACGGCACATGAAGAAGAAGAATCACTGACAATCCCTTAGTTTTTAATCTATTATTGTTGCAAATCCATTAGCAATGTTTTTATATTATGCTAGGTCTGATCAAAAAGTATTGTAACCACTGGACTCTAGCTCTCTACCCACCCCCGTATATCCTTCCCTTTCTCTCCACCTATGCATCTGTCATCACACCTGCATTCTCAGCTTTCTATTGCTCCTTTCTAACTAGTTTGTACTTCTCACTCTTTTCTAATTAATCTTTTTACAGTTATGTAGCTCCCTGAACATCAGTGGCATTTCTGCCTTGCTCAGGGTGAAATGATTAAAAAAAAACAAAAAAAAACTGTTGCTATGGTAATGGAGTTTATAGTGTACGTGGAAAAAGTTTTAGAATTTTGTTGTCTTAACACAGACCAGAGGGCACAACAGCTGAAATGTGATAACTAGACCTGGAAAATTGCAGAGAGGCCCATATTTGGACATGCTAAGTTATTCTGTTGCTAATAGTGAAAACCCAGATTTGACTATCTTTGATAGACATGTCTGCAGATTCACATTCACCACAAAAATACTGTAATCTACAAATTGCTGAATCTCATAAAAATAATCAAGACAACATCCATCTCCTTGTATAAAATATTTGAGAGGTAAAATATTGGTTTTTGTATGTTCATACTTCTGACTGATTGTTGTGAATTTAATAGATGGCCATGGTTTCACCAAAACATAAGTTTTTCTCTTTGGTAATTTGGTAGAACATGAATTGCACTAAGACTTCAAAAGAGACTAATATTTACAGCCAAAATGTGTCAGAATGTTTCCTTGGCATCATTTTCATTCAAAGTACTTTCTAGGCTTATTTGTAAAGAACAGGAAATGGACAGCTTCAGTTCTAGTGGCACAGAATTCTAGTGGTCTGGATTGTCAGACGGTCGTTTGTTATCAAAGAGTTTTTACACAGCCTTCAAGATGATGGAATTGGTTAATTAGTGGCTGGGAACATTTCCTGCATGTTGTCTGATTTCAGAAGTCTGTAGAATCTCTGCCTAAACATGACAGTACAAACCTTTCTCAAAAGAATCTATAAGAACCTTAATAAAACGTGAATCAAACGAGGTTAAGGGGTGTAGGGAGGGTTAGAGGAATTACATGAGATCGATATTAATAAGTGATATTCAATTCATCTTTGAGTATGTTTGTATCGCATCCCTGATTCTTTTCAATTCTGTGGAACTACAGATTAATGGTTATTGGTTGGCAATAGAGAAATGGTGTAAGAATCATATTCTGAAGAAGATTTTATTGAATTGGATGAAATTAGAAAAGTTCTTCCAAAATAATTTATGGAAAATAGGAATTAGTTTTCTCTTTTTGAAAGTGAACAAAAAAAAAGTAATAATCAAGTCCATTTTCAGTTTAGTTTGAATTCCAGTCAGGTTTGTTATATTTCTTTATGTGCAAATACTCTTGAGAAAGGTATGAATCCATCTCTTCTTCCCCTAACTATGCTTTGAATAGCAGGACAGACTGAGTTGTCAACCAGTTTACTGCAAAAACATATGGCAACATGCTGTGAGAAACCTTCTATCTAGTCAGTTATGAATTGAGACATGATCACCCAAGCATATATCAAGAATGGTCCTTGCCTGACTAGTAGTTGTTCATGTTATAAAGTTTTCGAATCCAAGAAATGACTTAATTTACATTAATTATTTTATTAATTTCACCCCAAGCAAGGCAATAAAGACACTGACATGCAAGTGGTGACTGAAGGTGAAGAAAACTGAGGGTGAAGAAAACTGAGAAAACATTGAGGAGAAAGGACAATAAAGGAGCACATTCAGGGAGACAAAAGATGACAATAAACATTGCATTTAGGTTCCTTTTTTCTTGTACAGAGTGAACATTATTGTAAAAAGAATGATTCTGTTTATTTATGTTGGTTGGGTGACTCACATACCTGGGGGAAGTGTTTTAACAGGGGATGGAAAATACAACAAGGAGATCCAAAGCCAAAGCATGACCAAAGATGCATTTCAGAGACAGGAAAATATCATTATAAACAAAGAAAAGAGTGCTGGATTGCTATGTAATATCTGTTCTTCTGTATGGAAGTGAATGCTGCATGATCTCATCAAAGATGAAGGAGAGGCATGAAGCAGCAGAAATGTGGTTTTACAGAAGGATAGATAGATAGATAGATAGATAGATAGATAGATAGATAGATAGATAGTGAAGAGTGTTGGATTGCTACGTGATATCTCTCCTTCTGTATGGAAGTGAATGCTGGATGATCTCATCAAAGAAGAAGGAGAGGCATGAGGCAGCAGAAATGTGGTTTTACAGAAGGATAGATAGAGAGATAGATAGATAGATAGATAGATAGATAGATAGTGAAGAGTGTTGGATTGCTATGTGATATCTCTCCTTCTGTATGGAAGTGAATGCTGGACGATCTCATCAAAGATGAAGGAGAGGCATGAGGCAGCAGAAATCTGGTTTGATGGAAGGATGCTGAAAATACCATGGATGGAGAACGTGTGAAATGATGAGGTATTGGAAAGAATGTAAACAAGAAGAAAACTAATAATAAATATCAGGAAGAGACAAATAAGGTTCCTGGGACATGCAGTGAGAAAAGAAGGCCTGAAGAACTTGATACTCACAGGTCAGATAAATGGTAGAAGAGACAGGATAAAGTAGTGTGAGATGTACTTGTTAGGTGTGAGGAAATGGTTGACGGAGCGAAGCTTAGAAGAGATACCAAGAGAAAAATTATTGAAAGTGACAAGAGACAGAGCCAAGTGGAAGTCCATGATTGCCTACATCCTAAAGGGGCATGGCACATGAAGAAGAAGAAGTTTCACATGTGTTCATATTGTAGCATTAATGTGTGTGTGTGTGTGTGTGTATTTGAATTTATTCATTATATTTTTGTATTTGCTTTATAATGTCTGTTTTTGTTTGTAATTGTTTCACCTCAAGAAAAACAGAACTGCCACTGGTGTGCAGGGGGTTACAGAGATTGAAAAATAGGGTACAGAAGATACTGAAGGTAGAATGGAACTTAAGCAGGTGCATGAGATTTTAAAAGATAGATGAGATTTAGGGAGGTAGGAGATCACAACTGTTGTTTTCTGAACTGTTATGTATTATCAGTCCTCCTATATAGCAGTAAATGCTAGACAATCTTATCACAGCTGATGAAGTGATCTAAGACAACAAAACTTGCAGGACATAGAGAGAAAGAGAAAGAGAGAGGGAGAGAGAGAATGAGAGAGGGAGATAGAGAGAGAGAGAGAGAGAGGAAAGTAGTGAATAACCTACCTACCTACCTACCTACCTACCTACCTACCTACCTACTTACCTACCTACTAAGCTGGTGTAAACAGTTTGCCAAACAGAGATTAGGAGAGATAACAAAATGTCAAAATTTACTCAAGCATACAAGGGATGTGAAGTTTTGGAGACCCATGATCGCCAGTGTTATGAAGGGACATTCTACATAGAAGTATAAGAATGAAAATGGTTATGTTGATCTGTGTTTGATAATTTAGAGGTGATATTGAAAATAGGTAAGATTTTCTTAGCATTGTTAAGTAAGCATTTCCCTTGAAAGTCCATGTTGCACAAAGTTTTGAATAAAAGCACTGTAAAAATCAGTTACTGTATGAAAAACATGGAAATGATAATGAAAGGATAAAATGATAAGAAATAGAAAAAAAATGGAACTGCCATGATACAGCAAATTGAATGTTAAATAGAAACTGCCTAGTAGAAGGTCTTGTTTACAAAGCTAAAGTAGAAGGTATAAAAGGCCAAGAAAAGTATACATTGGTTCTACTGAGAGAACAATTAAAATGAGATATTATAATCACAAATCTTCTTTTAAGTGAGCAAGGTACAACAATAGCACAAATCTTGTGTCAAAACCAGGTCATTAACATTTTGAATAAGATGTGCAAATTATGCCAAGGGGAGAAATTGGTGATTATGTTATGCCCTGAACAGCATAAGCTGCTTAACGAAAGATCAAAGATTATGACAGCATTCAAAGAAAATTCCTATCAGCAAATTATGAATCTGAGTATTTAAACAAAGCATTATTTTATTATTTTTTACTTCCTCTTTACTTCTTTTTTCCTCCTCTTTACCAGCAATATAATCTGGTATAAAAAAGTGTTTTGGGATAGAATATCCAATTTTACTGCATAGTAATACCACATTTTTTCAGTTTTGTTTTTTGTAACTTGAGTTAAAGGGAGATAACTGATACTGAGACATCTGGAAGAGGCATGGCTCATGGAACTAGAACAATTTACATCAGTGAGTTAAATAAAATGCCCAGTTTGAAATTCCAATCACCTGAAGAAAGTCAGAGTAAAAATGGCCAAAACATTGTGAATATGGCAACAAAAATAAGGGCAGCAGTCTAACCAATGTAAATAATTACAATAGGAATATAGACAGATATTGAAGGTAAATATGGCAACAAAGATGAGGACAACAGTCTGAACAATGTAAATAGTGTAAATAATTGCAATACCTCATCTCAGAATTATAGACAAATATGTATTTACATTTTCCCTTTTTGAGAAGATAAGATATAAAATATAAAATCAAAAATCTTTAAAACTTAGTATTTGACTTATCTACTCCAAACACATGTTTTGCATAATTTACCCCCACTGACTCTATTTTTTGGTGTCATTCATATTAGTATGAAGCAAATCTAAGTAGTTTTAGCAAAAACTTGGTATACTATTTCTGTTTTCCATGCTGGTAACCGTCATGCTACTTCACACCTCTGAAGTATTTTGAAAAAGAGTAAAATACAAAAGATTAATGAGTAAAGAATTTCTAAACAAGAAATGACTTATTATGGGCAACATCAAGTAACCTTGCTGGTATACAGTGATTTATATATGCAAGTATATTATCTGTCAATTCAAATGACCCATATACGTAAGATCACAGAGAGCCAATGAGTGAAAATCAATGTAGAAGATGTTGAGCAGCAAGTGATCATAGATTAAACATAAGTGAAGTAGGCAAATAGCCTCCCTTAATAAGGGAAATCTTCACACACTGGAGGAAGTAAATATTTCTGAAGAGCTCTACAGTACAGCAGTCATGTCCAATTGATCTGATTCTGAAGAATTTATTAATCAATTAAGTTGATATTTGTGCTGAAAATCTTTTTGGCAATGATGCTAAACTAATGAACTCTAGCTACAACCCCCTCTGAACCTTCCCTCCAGGAAATGGAGAGGTGTGGATACAAAAAGTAGACGTGTGAAAGTTGTCAGCAGTCATCAATATTATCAAACAGTTGGTGTTTCAGAACCAGTGCCTCAAGATAGAAATCATATTAAGTTCAATGGAAAGTGTTTGGGAATTGGTGGCCAATATCATGATACATGGTACTATAAAATGGTAAAGATAACAATAACGGCCCAATGTCTATCAGTGCACACTTTAATGTACTAAATTACTTACATGCTCATACTGCCATGACAAGTTTTATTAGATGGTCTAGTGATAACAATCAAGATATGGGTTCAAAGCTAAATTGATTTTATATATATATATATATATATATATATATATATATATAAAGAGAGATGGTAATTTCCTTTTTATAATAACAACTTTACTTTTTCAATGAGAAAATTGACAATGATGAGTAAGAGATAAAATATAAAAGACTTAAGTAGGTGAAGTTGTTTAATTAAATGTCATATCAACACTTGGGTTATTTAATGTCTTATAGGACAAAACTCACAATGAAATTATGGATAAGTAGACACAGGTCTGATATGAACTAGAGTGGAAAAGAGGTATTGTAATTATTTACACTATTTACATTGTTCAGACTGTTGTCCTCATCTTTGTTGCCATATTTACCTTCAATATCTGTCTATATTCCTGAGATGGGCTATTGTAATTATTTACATTGGTTAGACTGCTGCTCTTATCTTTGTTGCCATATTCACAATGTTTTCACCATTTTTACTCTGACTTTCTTCAGGTGATTGGAATTTCAAACTGGGCCCTTTATTTCACTCACTAACGTAAATTGTTCTAGTTCCATGAGCCATGCCTCTTCCAGATGTCTCAGTATCAGTTATCTCCCTTTAACTCAAGGTCTGGTTTACACTATGAAAAAGGTAGACTTACATTCAGTTAGCAGTAGAGCAAACAAATGTAAACATAGGACTAGTTTTACATTAGAATAAAAAAAGGTAGACGTATCTCCAGTTTATACCCTAGAGTTGTAACAATAACTCTAAATATGGTTTGCACTAGAGTAAAAAGATAGACATATCTTCATTTTTATACCCTAGAGTTGTAAGAATAACCCTAAATATGATTTATACTAGAGTTAAAAAGATAGACATAACTCTGGTTTATACCTTAGAGTTGTAACAATAACTCTAAATATCATTTGCACTAGAGTTAAAAAGATAGACATATCTTCATTTTTATACCCTAGAGTTGTAATAATAACCCTAAATATGATTTGCACTAGAGTTAAAAAAGACATATCTCTGGTTTATACCTTAGAATCAAAACAATAACCTTAAATCTGGTTTGCACTAGAATAAAAAGTAAGTTGGCATCAGTTTATTTTGTGAGATAAAGATAGAATCCAAATAAGTACACAAACTAAGTAATAAAAAAATTAACAAACAACACCCACCAAAATAATCATTACTAGCAGTATAGCCCGGTGTAGCTCGGGTGTAATGAAAGCTTTAAAACTAATCCATGGTGCTGGAGCTTAGACTCTTTGGATGTTGGCACGAAAGATTAAAAAGCAATAGTTGTTTCCAGTTAAAGCAAAACCGTAGACTGAAAGAAAAATGAATGGATGTAAGTCAAATTTTGATTTCCTGGTATCGATATCAAATAAGTTTTTTTGTCATAAACTGAATTTTGAAGGCTAAATAAGTCCTCTGAGTAAATGGTATCATTGCCAAGACTAAGAACTACAATTATACCTACTTAGAGCCAAACCCGAGGCAAAAAATAAAATAAAAGGGCTGAAAAAATACAGACATACAGGCAGATAAACCGACACACACACAAACATCATGCCTTTTATATATATATATATTATCGATTTTCTGCACTATTGTAAGAACTGCAACCTTGAAACTTCTGAATATCGTTTCTTATATCTTTGTCTATGAGTGTATCGAATTTGATTTAAATCGGACTACTTCTTCTGTAACCCGATTTTTTCGATTATCGATTTCTGATATTTATCGGGGGTACCTTGGCACAAAACCTAGCTAAGAACACTCGCAGATGCTTATAGTACAACTGTGTAAATTTTCAAGAAAATCGGTTCAGCCGTTTCAGAGTCTATAGGTAACAGATACACACACACACACAGACACACAGACAAAGTTTCATTTATAAATAAGTTTAGATTTAGATTATAAAACAATAGATTACACATCATTGACCTGTATATATAAAAAGTCAAGCAAAAACAATGCGCATGGCCTGATTCTTACATTTAGCACAAAGGAGACAGTCTCCTCTGTGTATTGATTTCAATGTTCAATGTCCACTTTTATGTTTACTTATGCTGGTATTTGCGTTGTGGAGCATTGGATATCGGCTCAGAATGAGAAACCGGGGGAGCCGAGTTCGAATTCCAGTCGAATCCATTGTATTCACTTACGCGCAAATACCCTTGGGAAAGGTATTAATCCGTATATTCCTTCCAGTTATGGGTTAAATAACAGGACAGATTGGTTCTATAGCCTTGGTCGGCAACCAGTCTACCGCAGAAAGCAATGGCAACCTACTGCGGGATAATCTTCTGCCCAGTCAGTCATGTCTCTTTTGAGACATGATCGCCCAAGCGTGTATCACGTATGGCACTTAAACTGACTGATGCTGGTATTAAGCACTTTAACCCATAAATACCTTTAAACTATAATATATAGTTTATATATAATACATATATTTTAATATCTATTTAATTATTTTAATATCTATTTAATTATTATGTCATAATATAAAACAAATTATTAGATATAGGTAAGTTAATGGATATTTTTTTGAAGAATCTTTTTAACCATATTTTCAGGTGAACATTTTGCAGTGTTTACGAATTACATTTATTTCATTACATTTATTTAATAGATTTTTACTCTTAAAAAATTTAAGAAAAAATAACCATTAACTTACATATATGTAATAAATTGTTTTATAATATGATATAATAATTAAATAGATATTAGAATAATTAAATAGATATTAGAATAATTAAATAGATATTAAAAGTTTTAATAATTAAATGGATATTAACATTTTGTTTTATGATATTAAAGATTTTATTATGATATAATATATTTCAATATAATAAAATGGATATTACAATTTTTAATGATTTAATAGATATTAAATTTTTTTACAAATTAGAGTTTATGAAAAATTAGAATAAAATGCATTCTTTATCAAAATCAAAACAGTATACTTACACTGAAAGGTCCCTTTAAGTCAGATCAAAAATATAAAGTGTTTTCTTTCTTTCTTTTTTGTTTGAGAAAATGATGGAATACCAAAAAAACTAAGACAATAATCTGGTAACAATAATGGATACATCAACAGAAATGCAGTCTAGACAGGAGTTTTGACTCTGTCTGCTAAGATTGAAAGAAGAAATCATGTATTTCCCAAAAATATAACTTATATTTTCAAATTTAAAGTGGATCTCCATTCTGATTAGTTAAATTGAACACATAAATTCTTCTCACATCCATAAATAACAAATGTATTGTTTCTTATATTCAAATGTAAATAATTTTCACAAACCTAAACTCACATTGCCTGATGATGAGGTAAAATCTTGAAACAGAAATTAAGTGCCGCAATGTAAACTATATTAATTTAAATAAAAATCAGATTTAATTTTAATTATATATATATATATATATATATATATATATATATATATATATAGTCATCTGCAGACAGATGTTTCACTGTATCAAAGCTCATCAGTACGATTAGATTCCGATTGCTTTTAACCCAGAATTGAAACCCGACTGAATTGGCGTTGGTGATTCTACCTCTGGGCTATGGGCATTTGGTAGAAGAAGGCAGACTTTTTAGCGTGTATATTGTCATTAATTTAATTAATGTGGAGAAGTTTGTGGAGAAGCTGAGCAGTGTTATTTCAGTCATGCTGACTTCAAAGTTTTGTGACTCAAATAACACTGCTCAAATGTGAAACTTTTCTACATTAATTCTATTAATGTTCTATCTCTATCTTGATATCAAGCACTTTATGACAAAAATTCTGCTTGCCTAAAATGCTTTTCTACCAGTAAACTATTAAAAGAAACATCAATTTTGGCACTAAGCATCATTATAATTTAATATATATATATATATATATGTGTGTGTGTGCGTGTGTGTAAAATCAAAGAACTCGTGTCCTCAACCAAAGAACTAGTTTCTTGTCCACAGCTCAGTTGGTACAAGAGTGAAATATTTCTTTTATGCTTGCTGAGCTCTAAGACCAATGTTTGTTCTTAGATCTTATTTTTATCCCAGAAAATCTTGTGACTTTATATAAGGAAGCAAATTTTATTGATAGGACTTGGTGCAAATAAATAAATAAAATAAAATAAGAAATATTCAAAAATGAAAATAAAACCACAAAATCAACAACAACAAAAATCTCTTGTATTTCTTCCTCTTCTATCATAGAACTGTATCTATCACCTGAGGTTGTGATAATCCGAGACCTTGTCATATCATGTATAATGAAACCTTTTGACTGCCCACACTGTTTATAATTCCTCAAAGTTATTGAAAAATAAAAGAAAAAAAAGAAAAGAAAAAGTGGAGAAAAAGAAAACCAGAAACTGTTTGGTTCTTATTGATCACCTTGAATAATGTTCTTAGAATATATTCCAGCATTGACTTTGGGATGTTTTGGAAGGAAACAACCAAAGACATAATCTTAGTTAGCATGTGCATGTCAAAGTGAAGGTATAGAAGCGGAAGTAAGTCAAAGGAAAGTAGAAGTAAGGTGTGAATGTGAAAGTGAAAGTAGAAATATTGAAATGAGAGCAAAAGTGTATATATGATTAAGTCTGAAAGGTATAAGCAGGGAATAAAAAAATGTTAATATAAAAAGGAAACTATGTGTATAAAAGAAAAATATTAAAAAAAAGAATGCTGCAGTTGAAAGTATAAATATGCATGTAGAAGTATGTGAAAGTGAAAGATTCATTATAAATAAGTATAGATAGAACAGACAATGACATTTGTCTTATTTTCTTTTCTTTTGAAAGTATCATGGGGTGAAACTATGAGGTGAAAATAAAAGAGACTATTTTAACTGTGGAAGTGTAAAAGAGAAAAAAAAAACTGAGTTTAAAAGTGAAAGTAAATATGGAACAAGGAGATGGGATAAATTCTTTATGCAGCAAAACAAAAAAAAAGGTTATCAACACAAGACATATGAAAAATATCTAATGTTTGGTTGTGTTGACCAACTCTTGTCTTACAAGAAAAAAACCGAAAACTGTAAATTTTATTATTATTATTATTATTATTATTATTATTATTAATAATAATAATAATAATAATAATAACAAATGAATAGGCTGTCTAGGTTTTCAGGAAAAGGAACAAAGAATGATTGACTTACACATTTACAGGCATAAAGTATTGAAAACTAAAGAAGGCAAGGAAACAGGAGAGAAAAAACATGTCTGTGAAAAATTACTTGAAGCAGCAAAATAAAATACAAACACTGACACAAGGAAAGAAAACAAATATGAAAAACAACAACAACAAAACAAACAGAAACATGAGGCATCTGAAAGGAATCTTATGAAAAATAACTTTTCAAAATTATTTCACAAGAGTTATCACAAAGATTTTTGGACTTGTACACATCAAAGTATTGGCATTGAATCATTAACAATATGTGAGTCAAAGACATACCAATATGAATTATAAGACATGTACCCTTCCTGCATTTTGCACCCAAAGTATAACACAGTAATTGACTCCTCTCAGTGGTATTTGATATACAACAGTAAAAGAAGTACTGGTTAGACCAGTAAGTGATTATTTTAAAAAAAGTGCTCAATGCACAATCAAAAATCGGAATATGCATGGTCAACATTATATTAAAGAACAAAATATTCACCACTTACTTGCAACCCAAATTTCTACCATACCAGTCTCATCAAGCTGTAAGGGCAATTGTCCAAACAATTTGATGAGAAAATACAGTATGTTGATTGAAGCTTGATTTCATTGGTCTGATACATTTCACGAGTAATAAAGCAATAAATGATCATTTTTACATGTAGAAAAAACTGTTTATATGTGTGTGTGTGTTTCATATAATAAAAGCAGTAGATGCTTATTTTAAATGTAAGTGTGTTATTTTTGCATACATACACTTACATTTAAGTGTAAGTGTATTATTTTTGCATAGATGCAAAGTTTTAAAGTGAAACATGTAAGATTAAAGGCACTTTTTCCTACCTGTTCTTTATTTATTCTATTCATGCATACATACATATATGTATATATATATATATATATATATATAGTCATCTGCAGATAGATCTGTTTTGCTGTATCACAGCTCATCAATACGGTTAGACAGCCGATTGCTTTTTACCCAGGATTGAAACCCGACCGAATTGGCATCAGTTGGTGATTCTACCTCTGAGGTACAGGTGCTCGGTAAAAGGAGGCAGACTTTTTAGCATGTATATTATCATTATACATGCCCAATAGCTGAGAGTGTTCTAATTCATTGGTGAATGTACGAGTGTTCTAATTCATTGGTGAATGAACAATATATATATATATATATATATATATATATATATATATATATTAATGCAGGTTTCATTGAATAATATAGACAAGTTTTGTCTATTAATTTTGTGTAGGATCCGTTCATACCGTCTGATATACTTGATGGTGATGTCGTTAAAAGACAACAAAAAATCACAGTATTTGTTGAATTTTTTATCAGGTCTAAGCTTTCGGCTCACATAAGCCATTATCAAAGAGTAAATAATAACACACAGCAAACATAGAACATTTAAGCTATTAACAATAAAGATCTAGTAGAATTTTTCTTAGGATGTTGGGATTAATTTTGAGTGGGGGTAATGAAGGATTACTGTAAACATTTCTTATAATTATATCAATAGTTTCACTGACGGGTACATTAGTAAAAAGGTTTTCCACATCAAGTGAAGCTATGATTTCATTATTAGGTTTTTCACTCTTGAGGATTTGGATTGCCTCTAGGGTTGACTTTATGCTGTATTTACTCGGAAGGTAGGGTGTGATAAGCTGGTTAATATGTTTAGTTAACTGGTATACAGGAGTAGGAATTTGGGATATGATAGGGCGGAGAGGATAGTTAGGTTTATGAGTTTTTATGGTTCCGTATATGTAACCAGGTTTATAGTCACCAATAATTTTAGGGAGTTTTAAGGAATTCTGATCAGCGTTGTTGGCACTAATGAGTTTATTAAGTTTAGATTTTAGTTGGTGTGTCGGGTTTTTGTTAATTTTTTTAAATTTTGTGTGGTCATGGAGTATGTGGTTGAGTTTTGTGTTGTAATCTGATTTGTTAAGTACAACAAAGATGTTAGCCTTGTCAGCTTTTTTTACAATTATGTGAAGGTGGTTGCGTAGTTCGTGCGCGGCACTTTTTAGTTGTTTCGATAGAATTTTTGAGGAGCTTCTGCTTTTATCATGGCGATCTTTGATTGCCTCAGCCTTAAGTAGATCTTTCAGTTCGGGTTTAACGGTTATAAGTTTTTCATCTTGTAATTTAGTGATGCTTTGATAGAGCGTTTCTATTTCAATTTTTTTAGTAAGCTGGTTATACTTACGGTATATATGGCAGTTAGGTCCAAGGTTGAGTAATTCTTCTTGGTGCTTAGTTAGTTGGTGGTTGGAAAGATTTATGAATTTATCGAATTTTTTGGGAAGAGTGATCGTGCCATTGTATAGTGAATTAAGTTTTTTGACAATTTTAGCACGGTGTTCAGCTTCAGATTTTGCGGTGATTTTGGATAGTCTGAGTATTATTTCTTCTAGTTGGTTTGAGGTAGTTATATCTTTCAGTTTGTTGTAGAGGTCATGTTTGTTCTTGTATAATGTGTCAAGATTTTCTTTCGCTATTTCAATTTGCCTTTTCACAAGGCTCCATTTATATTTCAAGGTGGTGATGGTGTGTTGGGCTGCTGGATCATGTAATTTAAATTGTGTGTATTTTGGCAGCATTTTTTCATTAATGCAGGTTTCATTGAATAATATAGACAAGTTTTGTCTATTAATTTTGTGTATATAACAGCAATTGTGCATTTAAATATGTTTTATTGAAAAGTATAAACATGGTTTTTTGTAAATTATTTTATTTTTTTCCAGTTGGTTATGAGTCTGTTGATGTTGTTTGTAAGGTGCAAAATTAACAAGATTTTTATAGTGTTTATGCACTGTTTAACAGTACTGTGTTTGGATAAATGACATGTAAGTCTGCAAGAAAGAGTGGTTGTTTTGTAAACTATATATGACATATATTGTTTAGAGAGATATAATCTCTAATTGGACAGATAAATTCAACCATATATAATACAGATTGATAAATTTATGTACAATAAAATGCTATCTTTATATGACTGAATGTCTTAAGTCACATTTGTTCTGTACTGGGTTCAAAATCCTTTGATTATTTATAGTTCAAGTAGGCAGATAAGCAATAGAATTATTCTTAGTGCATACACATTCTAACTCTTTTTGATCTTTATCATTGCACTAACACAACTATATTACATAAAAAATGTTTAGCTCTGCTAACAAAATGAAGTGATACAGTTATGAGACGAGAGGCATTAATGCATTTCTTGCAATCCTCTTTTCTCTCCAGAGAAGGATAAAAGAGGACATCTGAAATTTTACGTTCTTCTCTTATTTTTCTCTGGTAAAGAAAAGAGAATTTATGTCTTTATTGAGTTTAACACAGAGCTTATTTTACAGCTATTATTTCTGAAATTAGAAAATACATTTTTTGTTCTTTTTTTTTTCAACTGCAAAATCTTCAAAGATATTGCCTAAGTTTTCAGGTGAAATTTCAGATTTTAAATATATATATGTGCTAAGATAGTACTGAAACACAATGGATCCTGTGTTGCAGTAAACTCTGTTTTTATTATAAACTTACAATAAAAATATTACCATATATATACATACATATATATTAGGAAGATTAACAAAACTTGGTTATAAACAACCGACAATTTGAAATGAATTGTTTGAACATTATTTTTTTATCCATACTCATATTTTATGTAGATATTTTGTTTTTAATTAAACAGTATTATATATTTATATGTACCAGCCTGATTATTTATGATAAATTTTTATTATGAAAATGTATGTCATTTGGCAAGATTCAAACTTGCAACCCCTATCCACAAAGGGAAGCTACTATATATATATATATATATATATATATATATATATATATATATATATACAATGATTTTTATTATAATAAAGAGTATATATATATGTGTGTGTGTGTGTGTGTGTGTGTGTGTGTGTGTGTGTGTGTGTGTGTGTGTGTGTAAAATAATATAAAGATCAATTGGTCATAATTTGGGGATTCATTTTAAAATTGCTATTAGGTAATAAACTGATCGTCTCATATAATTACTATATATGAATATAATAACTAGAAATAAAATAATAATATAATAATAATAATATAATAATATAATAATAATATAATATAATATATTAATATAATAATAAATATAATAATATAATATAATAATATAATAATAAATATAATAATATAATATAATATAATATGATAATAATATAATTATATAATAATAATATAATATAATAATATAATATAATATAATATAATAATATAATAATAAATATAATAATATAATATAATATAATATAAGATAATAATATAATTATATAATAATAATATAATATAATATAATAATATAATATAATATAATAATATAATAATAAATATAATAATATAATAACAGGAAAAATATATTGAAACTCATATGTGAATAACAAATAACGTTAAAGACTTGCCAATGTAAGTCATTATGTATAAGAACATCACTAGAGTATTATTAATCAGAATCTCTTGTAGACATAAAGTGGGGAACATTTTTCTGTTGTTCTTAAATACCAAAATATGCTACCATTTTTATGTCATCAATTTAATTTGATAAATTTTATTCATATAAAAAACATTTGTTTCATATTTTGTTTCAAAAAGAGCATCTGAAATATGAAGTAAGTTAAAAAAAAATTCTCTTTTTTAAGCTTTTTTTTAAAAGAAAATATTCCTTTTAGCTTTACCATTTCATTTTGTTTAATACCCCTTTAGGGATCAAGCAGAACCTAATTACAACTGACAGGATTAACAGCAGACGTTGTTCTATTAATCCATTTATTTCAGATAATCCCAAAGCTTGGTGAAGGGTTTGGTAAACTTGTAAGAGTTTCCTTTCTTTCCACTGCAATATTCTTTACTGTGTCCCCCTTCTGTCCAAATCATTGAGGGAACTGTGCTTATAGATCAAGTGAGTCGTGTTCTGTTCTTAGTGAATCATTACAAAAGATTTTCAACAGTATGGTGGTAACAAAGAATTTCTAAAAGACAAAATAATGCATGTTGTAAGTGTTATAGAATTGGATTGCCATGAGATGGCACAGATCCAGAGTGAATGGAATAGAAGTTTGAAATTGTGCGTGCACATGACTTTTTTTTCAAAAAATAGGTCACAAGATTTGTTTCAGAAGTAAGGCCAGTAAAAGATTGTTAATTATAAGTTTGGTAGAAGAGCCCAAAATGCCAATGACAAGTCAAGGGTAGTAAAATCAAGCAGGCACAAAATTTAAATACCTGGGAAGTGTTCTAACAGAGGATGGAAAGTGTGACACTGAGATCTGAAGGCAAATTTGGGTGACCAAATATGCATTCCAAAAGCTAAGTAGAGTATTAAGAAAGAGAAAAGTTTCATTGGAAACAAAGAAAAGAGTACTGAACTGTTACATGATATCTGTTCTTCTATATAACAGTGAATACTGGACATTCCTTGATTAGGGATGGGCCTCTTTATTTTTCTTTCTGTGACATTTGTTTAAAATTTTTATAGCTGACATTATTTTGGACTGGCACAAGTAGACAGGAAAATGTTATTAAAAACAAAGAAAATAGTACTTGACTGTTATATGATATGATATCTGTCCTCTTATGTGGCAGTGAATGCTGAAGAATCTCCTTAAAGATAAAGAACAGGCTCAAAGCAACAGAAATGTGGTTCTACAGAAGGATGCTGAGAATACCATGAACTGAACATGTGAGCAATGATAAGGTTTTGAAGAGAAAAAAAAAGAAAACTAATACTTAACACCAGGAAGAGACAGTTGAAGTTTCTGAGACATGTAATGAGTACAGATGGCTCAGAGAATCTGATATTCACAGGGCAGAGAGGGGGGTAACAGTGCAACACATACTTGATGAGCTTGGATCTGTGCTACATCTAAACCACACTTAGAAAATTACCATACTTGATGGGCTTAAGCAAATGGAAGGTAGAGCAGGGTTTGAGAGAAATAACAAGACAAAATATACTAACAGCTACAAAGGACAGGAAAATGTGGAGAGCCATGATCACCTACATCCTGAAGGAACATAACCCATAAAAAAAGAAAAAAGAATATCCTAAGAAGGGATTTTTTAAAAAGACTTAATTATTTAATCATTTTACTCTAAGCAAGGCAGGAATACCACTAGTACACAGAAGATTAAGAAGAGTGAAAGTGAGAGAAAAGACTGGTGGGGGATATGAGAACAGGACAAAAGATGAACAGGATTCAAGAAGATAGGAGACAGTGATTGATGCTGCATATAATTTTTTAAATATTGTAGCTATCAAGGAAACAAGTAAACTGAAGAGAGTTCCACAGGTGGGAAGTGTGAGAAATGAAACTATGGTACAGAAGTGGTGGTTACTTTTAACTTTTTCAACAGTAAAAGGTTGGGACCTGTAAGCCAATCTAGTATCATGCTTGAATTCATGCAGTCAAAGCACCAGAGTGTAAATTTTTCTTTTATAATATTTTTGAACATTTAGGCTTGTAGATGAAAATAAATAAATATATACTTTAATAAATAAGCTGAGCATCTACTCAAATGTGTGTATCCACTAAAAATAAAGTTTAAAATGATAACAAAATCAAAGGGATTGAAAATTAAAAAATATCCAGTCTATTATAATAAAATAAAATGTATATATGGATATTTTTTATGACACAAAATGAGGATGAATGCAGAAGGTACTCCTTCATCTATCAGGTGATCAGGGCTGTAGCTGATACTAAAAAAACACCGGGCACAGAGAAAGTTGCCCGGATTCATTAGTTGACAATGAGATAACATCATCAGTGTCATCCGTTTCCAGAAACTATGATTTTTGTGGATTTTTTCGGTTATTCCAATGGAAATTAGGCACAGAATGTGAACGAAAGCAAGAAATCGGGTTCGGACTTTCTGAGTATAACCAGTCTTTTCACCCAAAATTAATAAATAAACAAACAGATTTTTACTGCATTCATTCGAATGTTTTCTTTGTTTTTCTTTCTTTCTTTCTTCATGAATTGTTTAGTTTGATTTCTGACCAAGACATTTTTCCTTGCCCAGATTTTCACTATGATTGCATGGATCGGCCCAGACTCGTGCCCGGTGTGCCTGGTAGTCAGATATGGCCATGCAGCTGATAGATATTTCAATTGTCTGGTAGGTGCAAGAAAATTGAACACATAACCTTCAGCAAAAACAGGAGCATGAAATGCCAAATACAGGTTGGGGATACTAAAATCAAGCAGTTGCAGAAATTTAGATACCTGGGAAGTGTTTTAACAGAGGACAGAAAGTGTGATTTCAAGATCTGAAAGTGTATTGGGATTCCAAAAAGTTAAGCAGAGTATTGAGAGACAAGAAAATTTTGTTAAAAACAAAGAAAAGAGTACTGGACCATTATGTGATTCCTGTTCTCTAGTATGGCAGTAAATGCTGGACAATCTCATCAAAGATGAAGGAAAGACTTGATGCAACTGAAATGTGGTTGTACAGAAAGATGCTAAGGATACACTGGACTGAACATGTGAGCAGTAAGAAGGTTTTTGAGAGGATGCAAACTAATACTTAACATCAAGAAGAGACAGCTGAAGTTTCTGGGACATGTAATGAGGAAGAAGGACTCGGAGAATCTGATACTCATAGGATGAATAGAGGGAAAATAAAAACAGGGGAAAGCAACATGTGGCATATTAATGGACTTGAGAAAGTAAATGGTGGATGAGGGTTTAGGAGAAATACCAAGAGAAAAGGTGTTAAGAGCTACAAGAGATAGAGGGATGTGGAGGGCCATGATTGCTTATTTCCTGAGAGGACATAACATATAAAAGAAGGAAGGAGGTAGGTGTGGGATGATTTTTGATTTTTGACTTTGTTATTGTCTTTTGATGACTGTATAACTGAGTGTGTGGGTCTGCAAGTAAATCATGATCAAATCCCACACATTTTTCTAGCAGTCAACTGTTATTTTTACTATGATTATAGAGGATTTCTAATACTCCTGGTTTTGTAAAAATTATATCATTGTACATAACATTGCAGGAGGTGCGTTGTGGAGCAGTGGATATCGGCTTGGAATGATAACTCGGGGAGCCGAGTTCAAATTCCAGTTGAATTCCTTGCATTCACTTACGCACAAATACCCTTAGGAAATCCGTCTCCTCCTTCCAGTTATGGGTTAAATAATAGGACAGATTGGTTTCTATAGCCTTGGTCGGCAACCAGTCTACCGCAGAAAGCAATGGCAACCTACTGTGGGATAATCTTCTGCCCAGTCAGTCATGTCTCTTTTGAGACATGATCGCCCAAGTGTGTTTCACGTATGGCACTTAACTGACTGACATAACATTAGTTAAAATTTTTGAAATGCTATTTTTCACCCCCTCCACCTAAAAATAAAATTATACATATGGGAATAGTTTAGACTTCATAAAGAAAATAAGATATTATGGAGTCTGTTGTGAGGTATTTTGATGAAAGGGAAAGTATTCAAGCAAATAAGTCAGGGATTGTGCCTGGCTAAAATAATAACAGAATGCTGAAGAAACCTGCCTTGCTGCTCTTTAGGATTTATGTCACACTGGTACATTTTTATGCAATAAATATTATAACTAAACAAGCCTGATGATCCAAAAGGTAGAACTATAGTAGTGAGTAACTCATTGATACCTTTTTTTAAAAAAAAGTTCTTAGAATTACTCTGGCGTCTGTATATTGAGCACATTTTTAAAATATTGGTCAGAAGTGGTCAATTTCAGAATAGATTGTATTTCATAATTGATTTTAGTGATTGAAAATTATATATATATATATATATATATATACACACACAAGACATTGTACATACACTTTTACATATATATTGCAAATTATCTTGGCTTGGAAAGGTGCCAAGGAGAAGGGAATTGTCTGTAGACGATCATGAAAATATTTCCTCGTAACTTATGGATTCAACTTCATCAAGAGTATTTTGAAATTCTCTTCCATCTTATTTGATTAATGCTATTTACATCAGGTGGCATATGTGCTGGACATTGTCCATGCATGTTGTGTGTCTGCCAAAAAAGGAGCGAACATCTGGACTCTGGTTTGGGGCCAACATTTCAAATAAGTGTTTCAATATCTATAAAACAGACAGTCAAATTGGTCTCTTGATTAGCTAACAAGTGCTACCAAAAATGTATTTTGAAAAGTGGTCCTTAAATAACTGGGGAACAGCAAAAGCAAGCTGGCACAAGACTCGATCTATGAATTATATATGTACGTTTAAATAAGAGAGAGTATATGTGCATGTGCATGTGTGTGTGTGTGTGTGTGTGTGTGTGTGTGTGTGTGTGTATTCAATAAAGACAAAATTTGGTTCTCAAATGAATATCATTAACAAATCTGTCTAGGTAATCATGATGGATATAAAAATAAGTCTAAAAACAAGTGTCACTCTCTTAAAACAATTGTCACATAAATGTGAATGTGTTAAAAACATGAAGGTTGTCTGCTTGTTGAGTATGTCAATTGCAAGATTCAGTTGTGACTAATTTTGTTTATATAATCATTTCACCCCAAGCAAGGCAGTTCCACCACTGCTGCGCAGAGGGTTACAATGAGAGAAAAGAAAAGAAAAAGAAAGAGGGAACAAGTTACTGAGGATGTCAAAGAAAGGATAAGAAAATTATGAGAATCAAGAAGATAGAAGATGGCAATTGATGATGCACTTTTAGAGATTATAGCTATTAGGGAAGGAAGTATGTGAAAGGGAATTCCACAGGTGGGAACTGCCATTAAATGATCCATTGAGGTTAATATGCCATAAAACAAAACAATCCAAAATCTCAATCCACAAACTAATTTTTTACCAAGAACACAATCTATTTATACTAATCTATTGTAAAAATCTTTTCAGCATTAAATGACCCATTGAGGTTGATATGCCATAAAACAAACCAATCCAAAACCTTGCTCAACAAAATAATTTCTTACAAAGAATACATAATCTATTCATACTAATCTATTGTAAAATTATTTTCGGCATTAAATGACCCATTGAGGTTGATATGCCATAAAACAAAACAATCCAAAACTCTAATCTACAAACTAATTTCTTACAAAGAAGATATAATCTATTGTAAAAATCTTTTTAACATTAAATAATCCATTGAAATTGATATGATGTAAAACAAAATGAATGAACAATACTTCCAATGGGCTTATTGTACCTGGTCACCAATCAAGGTATTATTATATTCTTGAGCCTATGCTAGATGACTTTCGATCCTCATGAAAGATTCATTTGCTTTTTGAGAGGCCTTGTTTTTAAACCTGTTTCACTTTCCTCCCCATAAAAGCCTAATGTGGGGATTGCTTTAGTTGCAATGTGGAAAGTAATTATGGATTGCATAGAAAAAGCAGCACTCATAGAGAGACCTGACTCTGATATATACATATCTGCATGCATATCAAGGATCTTTGAAAATGACTCCATCAAAAATAAATTAAAATGTTATTGTTGTATATAAAATAACCCACATCTTATAAAATGACCCACACATTATAAAATAACCCACACATTATGAAATAACCCACACATTATAAAATGATCCACACCTTCAAGTCCAAAGAATTGGAAATCAGATATTGTTTCCAACTGGATCTTCAGTGACACTTGGATTTTGCATTGGGTTAACTAACAATAAATTTTTAAAAAATTGAAGTAAAAATGCTGAGCGCAGTTAATTAACTAAACCAGCCTGAAGATTTGTAAGGTGAAGCCTCAGTACCAGGTGTGTGTGTGTGTGTGTGTGTGTGTGTGTGTGTGTGTGTGTGTATATATGAAAGAAATGGTGATGTGAGTTTGTGTACCCAAAAAGACTTATGCTTCAGTTTATTCATCTATCTTTAATTCTTTGTCAAAACACTGCGATAAAGACAATGATATCGAAAGAAGAATTAAAAACAAAAGGAAGTAAATAGAAAATAGATCAATAAAAATCCAAACCTCAGATAAAATCAGTCTACATCTCTATATTTTCCTTTTCCTATGTTGTTTTTCATTTATTTATTCTCCTCCACCCTGCCCTGTTGAAGAATCTGGCTTTACCAAGATATCCAAGAGAATTCTTCAGGCTTAAGTGAACCATTTTGTTTCTATAAGAGGAATATTTTCTGTTTAAGTAACAAATGGTTTTCTAATCCTGCCAAACGACAATGTTAATGGATTCTCAAAGACAACGTCTGTAAATAGGCAAAGCAGAAAAAAAAGACAAAAAGAAAAAAAAAGCCGGAAGATAACAATTTCTATTTCTGTCTTCAGGTAGGAATCAAACTTCTAACAGAAGTAACTAAATCTGCAAGAAGATGCTAAGATTGGTCATGGATTTAAGCCACTTTATTTCAGAGATTAAAAAGAAAATTAAATTAAACAAAGAATAGTTCTTTATATATATATATATATCTTGATTGATTGTTTAATACTTAGTTTTTTGGTCATAATAGGGTTAGACTAGGACACATTTGTATTAAAAAGTGTTCAATACAATTATATTGTAAAACTTTTGAATATTTTCCATTTTTAAACGAGTTATTACGCTACCTAGGTTTCTACCCTGAGTGGTATCTTTAGGTTATTTTTAATAACTGATTTTACCGTTTACTGTTTTTCTTTTTAAGAATGCTCTTGTAACAGTGTTTTATTTGAATGCTCATGTGGCAGGGAATTTATGAACATGCAATTTTTAAATTATAACAAATTGTGGCGTTTTCGTCCATGGTTGTATGAACCTAAGAGGTATTTCTTAGTGTGGATGCATTTAATCATAATTTCTGTTCTTTCATTTAACAGTTCATTTTTGTTTGGGAATAGCATAATTTATAATTTTTCTTTTTGGCACAGTCTACATATTTTTCCACCGTGGTAAGGCTTGGCTGTTTTTACAATGCTCCACATTATGTCTGGGTCTTTTCTATATTTTGATTTTAATTTCCACACGTAGCTAGCCAATTTTGTACAGTTTTTTAATTTTTCTATTTTGAATGTAGACCTGTGATTAAACCACCTGGTCTTAAAGGTGTCTTTGGCTGAGCCCAAATATATTTTATTTTGGTCATGTGGGTCACGTACCTTTGCCTTGTAAATTATATATATATATATATATATATATATATATTGAAAGTTTTGGTCTAAGTTAAAATTCTAGAATTATATTGATTAGAAAGTGAGAAATTTTAGTATTGTAATAATATAAGGGTATAATGTAACTTAAGATTTGAGTTGTGACTGCTAGAGTAATAAAAGTTAGGGAAGTCTTAAGAACAATTTCAAGTTTAATCTTCTTAGATATTATTTATTTATTCATTATAGAGAATCATAGGAGATTATACTGTTTTTTATTTTTTTCTTAGGTTGAATCATAAATAATTTCCATTTGTGTTTATCAACATTGTACAAAAAGTAAGTTTACACACATATCATGTTGAAACACTGGTTCCTGTATGAGCATCAAAGTTAAGCAGTACCTACATGAGTGTTTACTTGGGAATATCAGGTTCTGTCAGCTTGGATATGCTAATTTTAGCTGAAGAGCGTGACACGAAAGGACTGCAAGAAAACCGAATGTATGGTCATCATCAAAAAAGAGCAGCCCAAAGTGCCAAATGTGGGGGATACTAAAATCAAGCAGGTACAACAAATTTAAATATCTGGAAAATGTTCTAACTGAAGATGGAAAGTGTGACACAGAGATCCAAAGGCGAATTGCATAGCAAAGGACGCTTTCCAGAAGCTGAGTAAAGTATTAAGACACAGGAAACTTTCACTAGAAACAAAGAAGAGAGTACTGAATTGCTATGTGATGTCAGTTCTTCAATATGGCAGGGAATGTTGGACAATATCAACACAGATGAGGAGAAAACCTTGAGGCAGCTGAAATATAGTTCTACAGAAGGATGCTGTGAATATCGTGGACCGAGCATGTGAGCAATGACGAGGTGTTGGAATGAATGGAAATAAAAAGGAAATTAATATTGAGCATCAGGAAGAGACAACTGAAGTTCCTGGGACATGCAATGAGGAAGGAGGGCTTGGAGAACCTGATACTAACAAGCCTGAAAGAGGGAAAAAGAGACAGAGGAAAGCAGCAGATAACATATTTGAAGGGCCTGAGCAGGTGGATGACAGAACGGGGGCTGCGAGACGTTACACAAGAAAGCATGCTAACAGCCACCAAGGATAGGGAGACGTGAAAGACCATGATTATCTATGTCCAGAAAGGACAAGGCACATAGAAGTAGAAGTATGAAGCGATCCCTTTAAATTAGTTTTAAAATTAAGTCTTCAATATTCACATGATATGTGAGTATATACAATATATTTTATAAGTTTAATTTTTTAAAAATCATAAATTTTTAAAATTATAATTTTTAAGAATTATAAATTTTGAGAAATAACAATTTTTTAATATATTTTAGCATAATTATAATTATTAAAATTTTTTAATTCATAATTTTTTAAAAATTATAACCTTTTTAAAAATTGTAATTTTTTTATAATTATCAAATTTCAGACTGAGAAACTAAACTGAGCTTAGTTAATTAATTAAATAGCTACACCTGTATATCTTATACATATTCTTTTTAAAAGAGAATCTTGACTAAATTTTCATTATTTGGTTATTATGTGTTATTATGTGTAGTTGAGTGAGAGACCAAAAAAACTCTTTGTAACACCAAAGATGAACTGAAGATAAGGATTATGGAAGCATTCTCCAACTTAAACAAGGAGATTGCTCAGAAGAGTTGCAGGAGATTCTGAAGTTGTCTAGAAGCCATGATTAAAAACAATAATGATTTTATTTAATGAATTTACTTTTTTGTATTTCAAGATATATATATATATAGATATAGATATATATTCAGTTAGATAGGTG
>JBBBDQ010002152.1:0-62500 GCA_037127315.1 Ascarosepion bandense
TCTATCTATCTATCTATCTATTATAAATTATGTTTTAGAACATGTACATAATTTCTTCTATATATGTCCTCTTCTCTACAATCATATGGCTGTTTCACTGTTTCGACTCCAAACACATCATCGAGAGAAGTCTGTGTTTGAAGTCGAAACACTGAAATAGCCATATGATTATAGAGAAGAGGACATATATAGAAGAAATTATGTACATGTTCTAAAACATAATTTATAATAAATATTCACAGCTCTATACATCATATATCAAGCACTGTTTTAAATTAATGTTTTGGAAGGAAAAATTTTTCTTTTTTCTCTCCTTATTCTATATTCACTCGGATATATATATATATATATATATATTTATGCCAGAGAAGTAGCTAAAAGCACTTGGAAAAATAATTATGGAACATTTTTACATTTCTTATCTTCAGAAAAATGGAGACATATTCAAATACTGGAAAAATTAATAAAATCTTCCTTTTCAGTTATTTTTAATGAACCATGCTTAAAAGAAAGGCTGCTACCCATATGCATACATATATATCTACACACGTATATATAAATATTTTTTTTATATAAAACTTCAAAAATCACATGTGCTGTATGATTATTTCTGTGAAGTAAGCTGGCGTTGTCAATGACTGTTTATATTTTTTTCATAATAAAGAGCACTGATGAAGTGAGTCTACTTTGCAGAAATGGTCATACATCACTTGTAATTTTCAAAGGTTTATTGTGAAAAAAAATGTACATATTTGGCTTGGTAAATATTACATTGAGCTCTCTGACTGGATCAGTTTTAATATTTATAAGATTGATATTAATAGTATGTTCCTTGGGATTTTATATACATGCCACTTTCTGTTTGTATATATATATATATATATATATATATATATATATATATGTTATGGTACTCTCCTATGAGGAATGGACTCTTCCTCTTGTTATATGTAATTATCTGTGTGACTTCCAGGGAAGCAGTTAATGACAGCTACTAGTCAGGCAATAAGCAGCGTAATAATACCTTCAGACTTACTTAATTCTAGTTACTTATTATTAACACTTCTTCTGAATATCTTGTTTCTTGTTTATACTGATACACTGTTTTGAACCTACCTTCCTGTTCTGTGTTTTACCTCTGGCCAAATCGATCACTACCACTTTGCGGTGAAATATTGCAACAACTCCACAACAAATTGGCAATGAAGATCCACAACAATCTAGCTATCTATTGAGCGTGGTTATACATGCTAAAAAGCCTGCCTTCTTCTGCTGGACGCTCGTAGCCTAAGGGTAGAATCGCCGACTGACGCCGATTTGGTCGGGTTTCAATCCTGGGTTAGGAAGCGAACGGAGTCTAAACCATACTGATGAGCTGTAATACAGCGAAACAGATCTGTTTGCAGATGACTATAGTATATATATATATAGATATATATATATATACTATAGTCATCCGCAGACAGATCTGTTTCACTGTATTACAGCTCATCAGTACGCCTTAGACTCCAGTCGCTTCCTAACCCAGGATTGAAATATATATATATATTTTTTTAAAATTTTAATTCAGATACTTTAATCCAAGCGGAAAAAGCAGGAAGGTAAATTCCAAAAACCCGATCCTAATTAATATTAAAAATGTTATTTTAATATTAAAAAATGATACAGGAAGAGAGCTCCATGTTATAAAATATTACAGAGCAAATATAAATTAAAAAAGGATTAATTCAATGATGTTGGATGATCATTTCGATATGAAAATCCCCACGGGGGATAACACATCACCTCAGCAACAGGGTTTCTGAAAGGATTTTTCTGTTGCTGAGGTGATGTGTTATCCCCTGTGGGGATTTTCATATCAAAATGATCATCCAACATCATTGAATTAATCCTTTTTTTAATTTATATATATATATATATATATATATATCTATATATACATCATTAAAAACAAATGACAAGGTATTTCTGTTAAATATTGTGGTTTTCATGTGTACCAACAAGAGATTTCTCTTCTGGACATGGTGTGTGTGGATGTTGTTCAAATGATTGTTCATCCTGAGTATATATATACATCATAAAAAACAAATGACAAGGTATTTCTGTTAAATATTGTGGTTTTCATGTGTACCAACAAGAGATTTCTTTTCTAGACATAGTGTGTGTGGATGTTGTTCAAATGATTGTTCATCCTGAGTATAGTTTTAAGGAATTCAGCTGTGCTTTTGTGCTGTTTGATTTGTTTTACAGTATATCCACTCTTTATGGTCATTTAATACCAAAATTTAATTCTTTTAGGAGCATTAGTAATTTTTTTAACAAAAAAATGTATGAATTATTTGCCCAGAGCTGGGACACTAACAGATTGGGCCTGGGAACTAAAGCAATTAAAATCAGAGGCTTACTGCCAAATGTAGTCTGTCATCATACTCAGGACAGTGCAATGTTTTATTAGCTGCTGAGAGGTGGATATAATTATGTAGGAACAACAATTTACAATGAATTTACATAGCAAATTGGACCCCCTTCTATTATCCTTTATAAAATTTATTAAAAAGGTTTTTTGATTTTAATTGTCATCATGCAAGGCAGTAAAGCCACTAAGATGCAAGGAGTTACAGGATTTTGCAGAATTAGGAACAGATACATTAATAGTGAACAGAAAAGTAAAGAGTAATCAGGAGTACAGTAGATATTGATTGACATTGCATTTCATTTAAATTTTTGTAGATTAAAGTTGACTGAAATGCATGGAGCTGGAAGAAAGTTCTACAAGCAAGAAGTGTGGCAAAAGAAATCATTAGCATAGAACTTATGGCTCAACTGTAAATTGATGAGATTTCAATACCAGTCTAGTTTTGTGCTTACAATTCATTAAATTCTAAGGGCCTGTTCATTAAACTCAAAGGAAGGTTAAAATTTTATTTCTCATGGGTAAAGATTAGCGTATATTTGTTTTCTGATATACAGATTTATATTTCACAGTGACAATGATCATTTGGGAACTGTTTTGTGTAAGACTATTATTTCATTTTATTATTAATACTCAGTATAGAAAATGTTTGTGTACTTTGTAAAAGGATTTGCTTTGTGGTGCAGTGGATATTGACTCAGAACAACAAATTGGGATGCCAGTTGAATTCCTTGCATTCACTTATGCACAAATACCCTTGGTTGGCAACCAGTCTACCACAGAAAGCAATGGCAACCTAATGCGGGATAATCTTTTGCCCAGTCAGTCATGTCTCTTTTGAGACATGGTCACCCAAAGCGTGTATCACGTATGGCACTTAACTGACTGACTGAATATAATAACTGAAAACATGATTAAGGCATTTTCTGGTCATAAAGTGGAGGATCAGTTTTCTATTGTTATGAAGTAATAAACTGATCCCCCGCTATTTACTACTTAATAATATAATCCATATCTTCCGCATCTAGCTATGAGTCAAATAATAGAACAGATTGGGTTCTATAGCCTTGGTTGGCAACCAGTCTACCACAGAAAGCAATGGCAACCTAATGCGGGATAATCTTTTACCCAGTCAGTCATGTCTCTTTTGAGACATGGTCACCCAAAGCGTGTATCACGTTTGGCACTTAACTGACTGACTGAATATAATAACTGAAAACATGATTAAGGCATTTTCTGGTCATAAAGTGGGGGATCAATTTTCTATTGTTATGAAGTAATAAACTGATCCCCCACTATTTACTACTCAATAATATAATCCATATCTTCTGCATCTTGCTGGACAATGTTTTCTATATCTGTGAATGAACATATTAGGATAATGCAGTTTTGTTTTGAGCTGCTTGCCTAAAAGTGAGTCTGTTTAAAAGATGACTCACAAAAAGGTCAACACACTGAAATCTGGAGCTTAAAATGGAGAGTCTTGTCACTAGTATGCTTTATAATGAGCTGCGTTTTTATGTTTTTGTTAATTCCTGATAAGAAGAAGATGAAAGTGAAACAAGCAATACTGATGTCAAATAGACCCTGACCCCTTTATGACATGATAGTCATAAGAATTCCCTTATTTGTTTGCAAGATTTAAAAGGCCTCTTTTAAGGGTATGGGATATTGTAGAGGATTAAAGCTTAATGGAATAGGTTTAGAAATAAATGTCAGATGTTGGGAAGCCACAGGGATGAGTCTAAATATCCCCAAGAGGAGCCATAAAAATCTCCCTGCCTAATGGTAAATGGTAATAAAGAATAAGAAAAAGAAATAGTTAAAAGACTAAAAATAAGTGAACTAATTCTTAAAATTATTATTAATTAGCAACTTAATTATTATCAGCATTTTTAAATCAAACATTTTAATAATGATTTATTCATTCATTATATATCTTATAATTCTTCTTGTCTTTCCTTTAATTAACACGGAAGTTATGCCCTGTCAATACTTCATAAATAATGGACTATTCTGTCTGATCATATGAAAAAACAGAAAAGACATATCAGAGAGGCTATGTGGTTTCAGTGAGAAAATGAATGGACTATTCTGTTTGATCATTTGAAAAGACAGAGATGCTATTTAGTTTTAGTGAGAAAATGAATGTCTTGGCAGTACAAGGATATCAACTTGGAATGAGAAATCGGAAAGCTGAGTTTGAATTCCAGTTGAATTTGTCACAAATACCTTTGGGAAAGTTATTAATCTGTCTCTTCTCTCTCCAAATATGGGCTAAATCGCAGGACAGATTGGGTTCTAAAGCCTTGATTGGCAACCAGTCTACCACAGAAAATAATAGCAAACTACTGTGGGAAAATCTTCTGCCCAGTCAGTCATGTCTCGTTTGAGACATGATCACCCAAGTGTGTATCACATATGGTACTTAACAGACTGCCTTTTACTTCTTAAATTAAGAACCAGCATTCATATCTATTTTTGTTATTGCAATATTTTGTTAAAGTTGTTAAGCTCAAATATTTAACAATGCAATATGGGAATTTCTACACATATTCTATTATTGTAGAACTTGCCATGAGATTATTCAATAATTAACTTATGAATTAAGATTCATCAGAAATTTCAAATAAAGAATCAACAAAATTTTTATGTGTACTTCTAGAATTAATAACTATTTAGTCAGTGGCACTTGCATCAATTTCTCTCTACTGAAAAGCACTTACTTCCTGACTTGCAGATTTGTTTAAGTAAGACTATCAGCAAATAATTTACACATACATATAATAGCACTACTAAAAAATTTTAAATGGGGCGTTACTTTTCAACTGTCCCCTGTATATTTAGTGCTATTTTGATAGTAATGCTTTCAATAATTCTTGACTACTAGCAATCACTTTTTTTGTTATTTTCACTGTATTTTTATAGTAAAATTATTAATAAAATAAAATATACAATAGTTTGATTTTGTCAGTAATACTTGCCTGTGTGGGTTGAGTAGCATATATCAATATAAAAAGAACAAATGTGCTTGAAAAGACACGGACCATTCCACTTTTCTTTCTGTGTCCAGGTTTTAGAGACACCTTGTTGAAGAATGTCAAACCTGAATTGATAACTGGTTAGGCATGAAGCTAGCAACCCTACCACATAAAATCTTTCTTGCCTTGCTACGTTACAAGACAAAAACTAGCATGGTAAGGTTGTGAAGAATGGTGTATGCTCCACGGAAGAGTCTAGAAAATTTAATTGAGTAGCAGGAAGATATACAATAATACAAACAGAAAAAAAGTTACAAGAAACATTTAAGAGCAAAATGAAAGCAAACAACCCACTATATAGATAAAATAACATTTTGAAATTAGTAGCCAACATTTCAATAATAATAAAAAAGCCGACAGCCAGCACGAATTATCACATGGACAAATGGAAATGCAAGCGATACATGAAAAAAAAAAATAGAAAATGGCGACATAGTTAAAAAAAAAGCCTGAAAGCCTTTGATAATGACAAACGATAGCCAAAATTACTCTGACATTGGACAATTTATATCTAAATATGTGCCCGAAACCAAGAAAATTATCCAAAATGTAAAAAAAAGTAATCCTAACAACAAATTTTCATTATTCTTTAACAAAACTTGTATGAACAAAAAATTGCTGTCGAAAAAACAAAACAAAAACATTAACAGTATTTTTATTTTATTCCTTCAGTTTGACATTCTCAATTCAGATCTGATAAATTTAAGAATTTTCATTTTGTGGAATGACGTACAATAAAATTGACCCAAAAATTATTCTTAAAATGATTGGAAAGGAAAAACATTGTTTTGTTTTGATTTTTTTTTTAAAAAAAAGAAAGATCGTTCGAAGATCCGAACAATCTGGAGTGGCTCAATGATTGTTGCTTATTCAAGTTCAGTTAAAGGGATTTTAAGATTGAGTTTTAGGAAAGGTAAATAAAAAAAACCCTCATATGGAATGAAGAAGGTTACAAAAAGATAAGCTGCAAGCAAGATTTCATTCTATGTAATCACTTGTTTTGTGGAAAGAACATTTTAAATGCTAATCAATAGTTCATCGTGTAACTTTCTCAAGAAATATCAACAGACATGCAATTTACTTAAAGACCAACAAAAAAAGGAAACAAATTGAGAGAGGAAAAGACTAAAAGAGAAAACGTGTTTCTGTCTCAGTTGGCGTGGGAGGTATTTTTTTTTCTTATATTTCTTTACTTACAGACTAGCACTGATTCTAAGGTTAACTCGACAGACATAATCAGGATTAAAGATAAAGATTTTTGTGCACATTATGGTGAGTGCTAAGGAGATTATGAGAAAATTCTTGAATCGACAGAAATGAATAAAGGAATTAAATACCGAAAAAATTTTAAATAATCTTTGAATGGAAAAAGAGAAACCAGTGAGAAAGAAAGGAGAAAAAGCAGGAAAGCTTTCATTGTTATTTTAAAATTTAAATAAAGGTGAAAAGAAAAACTGAAACAGGAAGAAAGAAGAGAAATAAAAAAGGATTAATAATACAGTTAGAAATTTATTAATAAAAAGTAAGGAAAGAAAAAATGTAGAAAATTAAGTATATTAAAAATTACCAATGAAATTCTTTTTATTTTTCTTTATATTTTCTTTGTAACTCTTCTATACAAAAGAAGAAAAGGAGGGAACAAATAAAAATTGGAATAAACTTTAAAAACTAGCAATATTCCTATACCGACTTTTCTCTGACCTAGATTATTTTTCTAGCAAAATCTCACGCAGTGATAATTTTTTTTTTTATGAAAATATACCGTTTTTTTTTTCCTCTTGGAATCCACTCAAATTCCCAAATGAGTCCTGTATTTAAATAACAAAACAAATTTTCACAACTATTTAATTTTTTTAAATTTCATGAAATTACATGGCGTGTACATGTTTGGGTGGGGTAACAGATGGATAAAAAAAATTTTAATCAAGATTATCTAAAAATAATAATTTCAAAAATAATCTTATTCATTTGTGAATAAGTGCTGAAAGTTTTATTAAACTCTGACAATTATTAGATTTTTGCAAGAATTTCTAAATTAATGTGTTTACATTAGAAAAAAAATGTTTTACTATGATAAGATTCAGTCAGTTAAGTGCCATATATGATACATGCTTGGGTGATCATGTCTTGAAAGAGACATGACTGACTGGGCAGAAGATTTTCCCACAGCATTTTGCCATTACTTTCTGCAGTAAACTGGTTGCTAACCAAAGACATAGAACCCAAGCTATCCTGTTATTTAACCCATAACTGGAGGGAAGAGATGGATTAATACCTTTCCCAAGGGTATTTGCATTGTAAGTGAAGACAACAAATTCAACTGGAATTTGAACTCAGCTCTCTGATTTTTCATTCTGAGCTAATATCCACTTGTTGTATACCAATAAACAGACACACACGGGTGTATATAAAAATATATGACTTATATTTTTATTGATGAACGATGGACCGTGTGGCACAAGGGCAGAGAATTGAGAGCGCGCTTCTAATGGGGGTTCTACGGGAGTGTGCGGGGGGGTTCGACGGTGTGTAGCCTCTCTGCTTAGCTCGTCTAGCTTCTTCTTCGACTTCTCGAGACTTCTGCCGAGACTGACTTCTGTCGAGGCTGACTGGGACTCTGACTCTGTGGTTTCTTCGACTTCTCTCTTCTGCCGAGACTCTGACTCTGTCTCTGACTGTCAAGACTGACTGGCGTGACTGACTGGCGAATCCGTGTTTTTCGCAGTCTTTATATATCTTCCAAAACCGGGAATCGTTTCTTCCGGCTTTGCCTTGATCACGCGACGCCTACACGACGCCTACGTAAATTCTCAGAGACACCTGTCTGTTTGCTCTGAGCTATTTCCGCTCTGCCGGAAATAGGGTCAAAATGACATCCGCTGCTTTCAATGACCGAAAACACCCACGCTTCATCAGCCTTCTTGGGTGGGGCCAGATTATTATATTACACACTGTAACACATCCTGATTAGATTATTCATAGTAAACTCTGGTTACCTGCTGACAAAAAAAAAAAAGACAAAGATATTTCATCAAAATTTTAAATGTGTTAGAAAAAATTAAAATTATTTAAAAAATAATTAAAAAATACTTTAATTCCTCTTGATAATAACATAAACATTTGGATGGAAAAACATTGTTTTATCTAGTTTGGGGCCCTTTTTCTTCATGCTATGCTGTTTTTTCAATGAATTGTCAGAAAAGCTGTTTTGTTTGTAGGAAGCAATTTTGGCAGATAATAGAGCCAAAGGATCTTGGTTGATTTCTTAGACACAGACTTGGTCGAGTGTTCTTCAAGAGAGCAAATTAAAATAAAAAAAATTATATTGTTGGGTCAACTGGAAGTTGCTGTTTCAAGGACAAGAATTGAATGAGCAAAATAAAACGTCTCCAAGTAGCAATTCCTGCAACGTTTTGAAAAATTGGAAAATAAAATTGATATTATTCAACTACAGACATTACTTTCCTTGAATTTTTTAAGGTTTTTATTTTTGGGCCAGCACCTGTTAACTTGAAATATGAAATATAATGAAGGAAGTAGTTCAGAAGAGATTCCGTTTTGTGTGAACTCAGACATAGATCGCTCATCAATTGAATCAACATTTCCCACTTTGCCAATGTAGATTCTCTAACAACAATAAGTAATTACTTTTCCTTTCTTTGCAAAGGTTTTATTGAACACACTTCAATGTGTGTAAGTTAACGTTTCCTTTCATTTTTATTAAACTCACCACACTTTGTAGAAACATCAAATAAATTGTTGTGATAAAAAAAAATCCTTGGCTTGCATTTCTTTCTAAATTCATTTGTTTAATTTTAATGCATTGCATGCATAAACATTATCGTGTTACTTTGTCTTTTTAAGTACATAGTTTTAAGATTGTCTTATACCAGAATAACTTGCAATAACAACTATCAAAATTAGATCTTACACCAGCAACTTATTCTTTATTCTCAACAAGTAGTGGCATACCAACCTGAGACAAACTTTTAGAAAGTTATTTTTTCTCTACAAATTAGTGATCACAGTCAATTCTTGTACTTTTAACACTAAGTCTATTTTATTGATCATGGATCAGGGATCATGGATCAGGGATCAGAAGTGCAGCACATGGAAGCAGTGAGAGCCTTAAACCTTATATCTTTCAATGCAAACAATGCCAATGCTTGGGTTTTGGAACTGCAAGGGAGTTTTAATTCAAAGAATATTACTTTCTAGTGACTGCAATACTGGCATGTAGTTGAGAAACTACTTACAGAAGTGGCTATAGAAGTTCCACACCTCTTGGAATCCTTACCACAAGTCCTACCATATGATACTTAAGTCCTACCATATGATACTTAAGTCCTACCATATGGATACTTAAGTCCTACCATATGATACTTAAGTCCTACCATATGATACTTAAGTCCTACCATATGATACTTAAGTCCTACCATATGATACTTAAGTCCTACCATATGATACTTAAGTCCTACCATATGATACTTAAGTCCTACCATATGATACTTTAAGTCCTACCATATGATACTTAAGTCCTACCATATGATACTTAAGTCCTACCATATGATACTTAAGTCCTACCATATGATACTTAAGTCCTACCATATGATACTTAAGTCCTACCATATGATACTTAAGTCCTACCATATGATACTTAAGTCCTACCATATGATACTTAAGTCCTACCATATGATACTTAAGTCCTACCATATGATACTTAAGTCCTACCATATGATACTTAAGTCCTACCATATGATACTTAAGTCCTACCATATGATACTTAAGTCCTACCATATGATACTTAAGTCCTACCATATGATACTTAAGTCCTACCATATGATACTTAAGTCCTACCATATGATACTCTCTAAGTCCTACCATATGATACTTAAGTCCTACCATAAGCATACTTAAGTCCTACCATATGATACTTAAGTCCTACCATATGATACTTAAGTCCTACCATATGATACTTAAGTCCTACCATATGATACTTAAGTCCTACCATATGATACTTGTCCTACCATATGATACTTAAGTCCTACCATATGATACTTAAGTCCTACCATAGGATACTTAAGTCCTACCATATGATACTTAAGTCCTACCATATGATACTTAAGTCCTACCATATGATACTTAAGTCCTACCATATGATACTAAGTCCTACCATATGATACTTAAGTCCTACCATATGATACTTAAGCTCTACCATATGATACTTTAAGTCCTACCATATGATACTTAAGTCCTACCATATGATACTTAAGTCCTACCATATGATACTTAAGTCCTACCATATGATACTTAAGTCCTACCATATTTTAAGTCCTACCATATGATACTTAAGTCCTACCATATGATACTTAAGTCCTACCATATGATACTTAAGTCCTACCATATGATACTTAAGTCCTACCATATGATACTTAAGTCCTACCATATGATACTTAAGTCCTACCATATGATACTTAAGTCCTACCATATGATACTTAAGTCCTACCATATGATACTTAAGTCCTACCATATGATACTTAAGTCCTACCATATGATACTTAAGTCCTACCAAGCAACATGATACTTAAGTCCTACCATATGATACTTAAGTCCTACCATATGATACTTAAGTCCTACCATATGATACTTAAGTCCTACCATATGATACTTAAGTCCTACCATATGATACTTAAGTCCTACCATATGATACTTAAGTCCTACCATATGATACTTAAGTCCTACCATATGATACTTAAGTCCTACCATATGATACTTAAGTCCTACCATATGATACTTAAGTCCTACCATATGATACTTAAGTCCTACCATATGATACTTAAGTCCTACCATATGATACTTAAGTCCTACCATATGATACTTAAGTCCTACCATATGATACTTAAGTCCTACCATATGATACTTAAGTCCTACCATATGATACTTAAGTCCTACCATATGATACTTAAGTCCTACCATATGATACTTAAGTCCCACCATATGATACTTAAGTCCTACCATATGATACTTAAGTCCTACCATATGATACTTAAGTCCTACCATATGATACTTAAGTCCTACCATATGATACTTAAGTCCTACCATATGATACTTAAGTCCTACCATATGATACTTAAGTCCTACCATATGATACTTAAGTCCTACCATATGATACTACTTAAGTCCTACCATATGATACTTAAGTCCTACCATATGATACTTAAGTCCTACCATATGATACTTGGTCCTACCATATGATACTTAAGTCCTACCATATGATACTTAAGTCCTACCATATGATACTTAAGTCCTACCATATGATACTTAAGTCCTACCATATGATACTTAAGTCCTACCATATGATACTTAAGTCCTACCATATGATACTTAAGTCCTACCATATGATACTTAAGTCCTACCATGATACTTAAGTCCTACCATATGATACTTAAGTCCTACCATATGATACTTAAGTCCTACCATATGATACTTAAGTCCTACCATATGATACTTAAGTCCTACCATATGATACTTAAGTCCTACCATATGATACTTAAGTCCTACCATATGATACTTAAGTCCTACCATATGATACTTTAAGTCCTACCATATGATACTTAAGTCCTACCATATGATACTTAAGTCACCATATGATACTTAAGTCCTACCATATGATACTTAAGTCCTACCATATGATACTTAAGTCCTACCATATGATACTTAAGTCCTACCATATGATACTTAAGTCCTACCATATGATACTTAAGTCCTACCATATGATACTTAAGTCCTACCATATGATACTTAAGTCCTACCATATGATACTTAAGTCCTACCATATGATACTTAAGTCCTACCATATGAGGCTTCTAAGTCCTACCATATGATACTTAAGTCCTACCATATGATACTTAAGTCCTACCATATGATACTTAAGTCCTACCATATGATACTTAAGTCCTACCATATGATACTTAAGTCCTAACATATGATACTTAAGTCCTACCATATGATACTTAAGTCCTACCATATGATACTTAAGTCCTACCATATGATACTTAAGTCCTACCATATGATATACTTAAGTCCTACCATATGATACTTAAGTCCTACCATATGATACTTAAGTCCTACCATATGATACTTAAGTCCTACCATATGATACTTAAGTCCTACCATATGATACTTAAGTCCTACCATATGATACTTAAGTCCTACCATATGATACTTAAGTCCTACCATATGATACTTAAGTCCTACCATATGATACTTAAGTCCTACCATATGATACTTAAGTCCTACCATATGATACTTAAGTCCTACCATATGATACTTAAGTCCTACCATATGATACTTAAGTCCTACCATATGATACTTAAGTCCTACCATATGATACTTAAGTCCTACCATATGATACTTAAGTCCTACCATATGATACTTAAGTCCTACCATATGATACTTAAGTCCTACCATATGATACTTGGGTCCTACCATATGATACTTAAGTCCTACCATATGATACTTAAGTCCTACCATATGATACTTAAGTCCTACCATATGATACTTAAGTCCTACCATATGATACTTAAGTCCTACCATATGATACTTAAGTCTCTACCATATGATACTTAAGTCCTACCATATGATACTTAAGTCCTACCATATGATACTTAAGTCCTACCATATGATACTTAAGTCTTGCCCATATGATACTTAAGTCCTACCATATGATACTTAAGTCCTACCATATGATACTTAAGTCCTACCATATGATACTTAAGTCCTACCATATGATACTTAAGTCCTACCATATGATACTTAAGTCCTACCATGACATTCTAAGTCCTACCATATGATACTTCTAAGTCCCTACCATATGATACTTAAGTCCTACCATATGATACTTAAGTCCTACCATATGATACTTAAGTCCCACCATATGATACTTAAGTCCTACCATATGATACTTAAGTCCTACCATATGATACTTAAGTCCTACCATATGATACTTAAGTCCTACCATATGATACTTAAGTCCTACCATATGATACTTAAGTCCTACCATATGATACTTTAAGTCCTGCCTTAAGGATACTTAAGTCCTACCATATGATACTTAAGTCCTACCATATGATACTTAAGTCCTACCATATGATACTTAAGTCCTACCATATGATACTTAAGTCCTACCATATGATACTTAAGTCCTACCATATGATACTTAAGTCCTACCATATGATACTTAAGTCCTACCATGGATACTTAAGTCCTACCATATGATACTTAAGTCCTACCATATGATACTTAAGTCCTACCATATGATACTTAAGTCCTACCATATGATACTAAGTCCTACCATATGATACTTAAGTCCTACCATATGATACTTAAGTCCTACCATATGATACTTAAGTCCTACCATATGATACTTAAGTCCTACCATATGATACTTAAGTCCTACCATATGATACTTAAGTCCTACCATATGATACTTAAGTCCTACCATATGATACTTAAGTCCTACCATATGATACTTAAGTCCTACCATATGATACTTAAGTCCTACCATATGATACTTAAGTCCTACCATATGATACTTAAGTCCTACCATATGATACTTAAGTCCTACCATATGATACTTAAGTCCTACCATATGATACTTAAGTCCTACCATATGATACTTAAGTCCTACCATATGATACTTAAGTCCTACCATATGATACTTAAGTCCTACCATATGATACTTAAGTCCTACCATATGATACTTAAGTCCTACCATATGATACTTAAGTCCTACCATATGATACTTAAGTCCTACCATATGATACTTAAGTCCTACCATATGATACTTGGGTCCTACCATATGATACTTAAGTCCTACCATATGATACTTAAGTCCTACCATATATGATACTTAAGTCCTACCATATGATACTTAAGTCCTACCATATGATACTTAAGTCCTACCATATGATACTTAAGTCCCACATATGATACTTAAGTCCTACCATATGATACTTAAGTCCTACCATATGATACTTAAGTCCTACCATATGATACTTAAGTCCTACCATATGATACTTGGTTCTACCATATGATACTTAAGTCCTACCATATGATACTTAAGTCCTACCATATGATACTTAAGTCCTACCATATGATACTTAAGTCCTACCATATGATACTTAAGTCCTACCATATGATACTTAAGTCCTACCATATGATACTTAAGTCCTACCATATGATACTTAAGTCCTACCATATGATACTTAAGTCCTACCATATGATACTTAAGTCCTACCATATGATACTTAAGTCCTACCATATGATACTTAAGTCCTACCATATGATACTTAAGTCCTACCATATGATACTTAAGTCCTACCATATGATACTTAAGTCCTACCATATGATACTTAAGTCCTACCATATGATACTTAAGTCCTACCATATGATACTTAAGTCCTACCATATGATACTTAAGTCCTACCATATGATACTTAAGTCCTACCATATGATACGAAGTCCTACCATATGATACTTAAGTCCTACCATATGATACTTAAGTCCTACCATATGATACTTAAGTCCTACCATATGATACTTAAGTCCTACCATATGATACTTAAGTCCTACCATATGATACTTAAGTCCTACCATATGATACTTAAGTCCTACCATATGATACTTAAGTCCTACCATATGATACTTAAGTCCTACCATATGATACTTAAGTCCTACCATATGATACTTAAGTCCTACCATATGATACTTAAGTCCTACCATATGATACTTAAGTCCTACCATATGATACTTAAGTCCTACCATATGATACTTAAGTCCTACCATATGATACTTAAGTCCTACCATATGATACTTAAGTCCTACCATATGATACTTAAGTCCTACCATATGATACTTAAGTCCTACCATATGATACTTAAGTCCTACCATATGATACTTAAGTCCTACCATATGATACTTAAGTCCTACCATATGATACTTAAGTCCTACCATATGATACTTAAGTCCTACCATATGATACTTAAGTCCTACCATATGATACTCTCTAAGTCCTACCATATGATACTTAAGTCCTACCATATGATACTTAAGTCCTACCATATGATACTTAAGTCCTACCATATGATACTTAAGTCCTACCATATGTATACTTAAGTCCTACCATATGATACTTAAGTCCTACCATATGATACTTAAGTCCTACCATATGATACTTAAGTCCTACCATATGATACTTAAGTCCCTACCATATGATACTTAAGTCCTACCATATGATACTTAAGTCCTACCATATGATACTTAAGTCCTACCATATGATACTTAAGTCCTACCATATGATACTTAAGTCCTACCATATGACATCACTTAAGTCCTACCATATGATACTTAAGTCCTACCATATGATACTTAAGTCCTACCATATGATACTTAAGTCCTACCATATGATACTTAAGTCCTACCATATGATACTTAAGTCCTACCATATGATACTTAAGTCCTACCATATGATACTTAAGTCCTACCATATGATACTTAAGTCCTACCATATGATACTTAAGTCCTACCATATGATACTTAAGTCCTACCATATGATACTTAAGTCCTACCATATGATACTTAAGTCCTACCATATGATACTTAAGTCCTACTCATATGATACTTAAGTCCTACCATATGATACTAAGTCCTACCATATGATACTTAAGTCCTACCATATGATACTTAAGTCCTACCATATGATACTTAAGTCCTACCATATGATACTTAAGTCCTACCATATGATACTTAAGTCCTACCATATGATACTTAAGTCCTACCATATGATACTTAAGTCCTACCATATGATACTTAAGTCCTACCATATGATACTTAAGTCCTACCATATGATGTTTAAGTCCTACCATATGATACTTAAGTCCTACCATATGATACTTAAGTCCTACCATATGATACTTAAGTCCTACCATATGATACTTAAGTCCTACCATATGATACTTAAGTCCTACCATATGATACTTTAAGTCCTACCATATGATACTTAAGTCCTACCATATGATACTTAAGTCCTACCATATGATACTTAAGTCCTACCATATGATACTTAAGTCCTACCATATGATACTTAAGTCCTACCATATGATACTTAAGTCCTACCATATGATACTTAAGTCCTACCATATGATACTTAAGTCCTACCATATGATACTTAAGTCCTACCATATGATACTTAAGTCCTACCATATGGATATCACTTAAGTCCTACCATATGATACTTAAGTCCTACCATATGATACTTAAGTCCTACCATATGATACTTAAGTCCTACCATATGATACTTAAGTCCTACCATATGATACTTAAGTCCTACCATATGATACTTAAGTCCTACCATATGATACTTAAGTCCTACCATAGATACTTAAGTCCTACCATATGATACTTAAGTCCTACCATATGATACTTAAGTCCTACCATATGATACTTAAGTCCTACCATATGATACTTAAGTCCTACCATATGATACTTAAAAACTTCTACCATATGATACTTAAGTCCTACCATATGATACTTAAAGTCCCAACATATGATACTTAAGTCCTACCATATGATACTTAAGTCCTACCATGATACTTAAGTCCTACCATATGATACTTAAGTCCTACCATATGATACTTAAGTCCTACCAGATACTTAAGTCCTACCATATGATACTTAAGTCCTACCATATGATACTTAAGTCCTACCATATGATACTTAAGTCCTACCATATGATACTTAAGTCCTACCATATGATACTTAAGTCCTACCATATGATACTTAAGTCCTACCATATGATACTTAAGTCCTACCATATGATACTTAAGTCCTACCATATGATACTTAAGTCCTACCATATGATACTTAAGTCCTACCATATGATACTTAAGTCCTACCATATGATACTTAAGTCCTACCATATGATACTTAAGTCCTACCATATGATACTTAAGTCCTACCATATGATACTTAAGTCCTACCATATGATACTTAAGTCCTACCATATGATACTTAAGTCCTACCATATGATACTTAAGTCCTACCATATGATACTTAAGTCCTACCTACAGATACTTAAGTCCCACCATATGATACTAAGTCCTACCATATGATACTTAAGTCCTACCATATGATACTTAAGTCCTACCATATGATACTTAAGTCCTACCATATGATACTTAAGTCCTACCATATGATACTTAAGTCCTACCATATGATACTTAAGTCCTACCATATGATACTTAAGTCCTACCATATGATACTTAAGTCCTACCATATGATACTTAAGTCCTACCATATGATACTTAAGTCCTACCATATGATACTTAAGTCCTACCATATGATACTTAAGTCCTACCATATGATACTTAAGTCCTACCATATGATACTTAAGTCCTACCATATGATACTTAAGTCCTACCATATGATACTTAAGTCCTACCATATGATACTTCTTAAGTCCTACCATATGATACTTAAGTCCTACCATATGATACTTAAGTCCTACCATATGATACTTAAGTCCTACCATATGATACTTAAGTCCTACCATATGATACTTAAGTCCTACCATATGATACTTGTCCTACCATATGATACTTAAGTCCTACCATATGATACTTAAGTCCTACCATATGATACTTAAGTCCTACCATATGATACTTAAGTCCTACCATATGATACTTAAGTCCTACCATATGATACTTAAGTCCTACCATATGATACTTAAGTCCTACCATATGATACTTAAGTCCTACCATATGATACTTAAGTCCTACCATATGATACTTAAGTCCTACCATATGATACTTAAGTCCTACCATATGATACTTAAGTCCTACCATATGATACTTAAGTCCTACCATATGATACTTAAGTCCTACCATATGATACTTAAGTCCTACCATGATACTGAAGTCCTACCATATGATACTTAAGTCCTACCATATGATACTTAAGTCCTACCATATGATACTTAAGTCCTACCATATGATACTTAAGTCCTACCATATGATACTTAAGTCCTACCATATGATACTTAAGTCCTACCATATGATACTTAAGTCCTACCATATGATACTTAAGTCCTACCATATGATACTTAAGTCCTACCATATGATACTTAAGTCCTACCATATGATACTTAAGTCCTATTTTACATGATACTTAAGTCCTACCATATGATACTTAAGTCCTACCATATGATACTTAAGTCCTACCATATGATACTTAAGTCCTACCATGATACTTAAGTCCTACCATATGATACTTAAGTCCTACCATATGATACTTAAGTCCATAATTAAGTAATTATGCAAACAGTCAAATCTTGGAGATTTATTCAATAATGTTGAGCTGGATGACAAAAACTACATCATATGAGAGCCTTGCTGGGACCAAATATAATGTCCAATATTATGCTATGGTGCAGATGGACAAGTTACCCACGGCCACTACTCAGATCCTAGCACCTACAGCGGAAGATAAAGATTTAGTAAAAAAGTAGCTGATGTTGCCGATTGCACACATGCAACAGAAAATAACCATTTAATATATCCTCTGAGTAACGACAGGCAAAATGATCAAGAAATTGATTAGATCAAAAAGGCAATCTTTGAACTGACCATTCAAATAAGACAGTTAATTAGGCACGGAAACAGCAAATTGCATTCAAGTCAGGTTGGAAAAAGAAAGAGGATTACCTTCCTTTTTTTTTTCTTTTATGTGCCATGTTCCTTCAAGACATAGGCAATCATGGCCCTCGACATCTTCCTGTCCCTTGTTGCTCTTAATATATTTTGTCTTGTTATTTCTCTCAAACCCTGCTCTGATATTCATTTGCTTAAGCCCATCAAGTATATCATGCACTGTTTTCCCCTGTCCCACTTTCTCTCTCTATCTACTTTGTGAGTATCAGATTTGCCAAGCCCTCCTTCCTCATTATATGTCCCAGAAATTTTAACTGTCTCTTCCTGATATTAAGTATGTTTCCTTTTTTTCCATTTGCTCAAAACTTTGCCGTTGCTCAAATGTTCGGTCCATCATACACTCAACATCTTTTTTAGAACCACATTTCTGTTGCTTTGAGTCTCGTTCATCTTTGAGGAGATTGTTCAGCATTCACTGTAATATAGGAAAACAGATATCACTTAACAGTTCAGTACTCTTTTCTTTGTTCCCAACAAAATTTTCCTGATCCTTGTAGGGACATCGGCCATGCCTAGTACAAGGCCACTTAAAATCATAGCTGACAAACCCCACATTTTAAAATATCAGAAGGTTAAAAAAATAGTTGGAAGAATAAACATGTTTTGTTTATACATCAAGTAAAATTTTTATTATCTAAACAGAAATGACGAATTTGTAAATCAGTGAAATTGTATTTAATGAACAGAATAACATAAATGTGTAAGAAGAAAATGTTCAAAGAGAAATATAAGTAGTTAAATGTTTCACAGAAATTTAGAGTTCATAGTTGATAGTAGCAGAATGTATATTTGTAGAAAGATTGAAAAGATTACTAATAAGGTCTATGTTCTTTTCCTTTTTATGACCGGCTAAAGAGTGAAAAGGAAAGTCTAGCAATAAAGAAGATTGTACTTAACCGAGTCAGTTGAAGTGTCTTCTTGTTGTTGCTTTCTTTGGAGGCATGTGGGTGAAGACGAATAAAGAAAAATTGGAAGGAGAGGAAAAACAAATGTGTGACATGCCCTTACGTCTGGGTCAGGTTGGGTCGGCAAATTGAAATTTCTTCCTTACATTATGATGAGATCCAACAGATTACGACTCCCATCTCCGACTGACTTGATCAGTCAAGAGACATAGTTAAGTAGTGAATTTTGGTAATATGGTTGGATCAAAATGACATACCCATTTCTTTAGGTGTTAAGAAAATTTTTAGAGGTCATAGATCAATTTGCTATTTCCTATCCAATCAGAATCCAGAATCTGACTTTTCACATTGACTTGTGAAATTTGCCTTGGTCTGGGTTTTTCCAAAATGTTTTCAGTCATTTTGATCTGATTTTGCAGGTGTACAATTTTACATTTTTTGTTTGTGTTAATTGTTAGGTGATATAGGATTTGCATCCTATAGACTAACGTAAGTCACAGAATTTTAACAGTTCAGTATTCTTTTCTTTGTTTCCAATGAAATTTTCCTATCTTTTAATACTATGCTTAGCTTTTAGAATACATCCTTGGCCATCCAAACACACCTTCAGATCTCAGTGTTGACTATTTGGGCATAGCAGGGACCCCAAAATGTGCCACCACCATGGGTCAAATTAGACCTGTAAGCAGCAATTAAAAAATGATTTGTGCTCCTCAGAGCCTCCTGATTCAAAACATTGCTACTGGGATCTCAGTGTTGCACTCTGTTAGAACACTTCTCAGATGTTTAAATTTCTGTATCTGCTTGATTTTAATATTCCCGTCCTGTAATTGGGATTTTGTGCTCCTCATATTGTTGCATTCAGTTTTTTGTCATTTATACTTAGTCCTTTCTTCTCACTTTCCTACACTACATTCTGTAGAAGGTTTTGTAGTTTCTTTTCCGTGTCTTCTATCAGCACTGTGTCATCTGCATCTATTACATTGTTAAGATTGTGTCCGCCATGATGGATCGTGGCAGGATTATATTGGCATCATAGAATTTTTTGCAACAAAGCCCACAGATGCAATAAATCGTGCTGTCACCAGGGAAACGAATCAGCTATCCAATGAGTGCAACTCCATTGACTGCACAAATAATATCACAGAGTAGTTGCTTGTATTATTTACTTAACAAATTGACTAACATGAATTTTCTTATATAGACACGGAAACCCAGGTTGGTATCATTCCAGTCATGTTTAGTATGAAAAAACAAAATGCCTCAAATTCAGCATACAAATTGCAGACAGCAAATGAATTGGTTATAACAAGGTATGGTGAAAAATATTTAGGTTAAATCTTGGTTTGGAAAGAGAGTTCAAATGGGTATTTATAGTCATCATCATCATCATCATTTATCCATCACACCCAGATGGTGCATAGGGCAGCAACTTTTTGTTGCTGTTTCTGTAATAAACTGTTTTTTACTGGGCAGGGTTGTTAGCCCTGCACCCAACCCCCAAACCTGGAGGACTAAGGGACCATTCTTGGTCTTTATATTTACAGCACCTAGTATTCCCAAATGGTCACCCATTTAAGTACTGACCAGGCTTGATGCTGTTTAACTTTGGTGATTGGACGGGAACCGGTTTATTCAACACGATATAGTCGTAGACCGTATTTATAGTAGCAGACGTTAAAATACCTATCATTGGAGCTGATTTTATCATTCACTACAAATTATCTGTGAATTTGGCAAAAAGAACTTTGTCAGATAACAAAATAAAGTTGAAAGTTTCAGTTATTTGCACTGCTAGAGGAATTGCTGCAGCACTTTCTCCAGAAATCACATTCAGCCACATTCTTTGCCAGCGTCCAGACACAATTCGTCCTTTATTACAACATATGTTGTTAAGCACACAACTACTCATCACATTCAGGCTGCAATTGAATAAGTATAAATTTGCCAAACAAGAGTTTCAGAACCTAATGGAACAGGAAATTGTCCGTCATTTTAAAAGTTCTTGGGCATCTCCAATTCATTTGGTCCCGAAAGGAGATTCTAACTGGGGATTGTGTGGTGATTTCAGGCGGGTTAATTCTGTCAGAACCCCTGATCATTATCCTTTACCATTTATTAGTAATTTCCTTACATCACTGCAAGGAGCAATCATTTTTTTCTGAAATTGATTTGGTGAAAACTTCATATCACATTCCAGTTGCAGAGGAGGGTATTTGCAAGGCGGTGGTCACTAATCCGTTCGGTTTATGAGAATTTACTAAAATGCCTTTCGGACTTAAAAATATGGCGCAATCATTTCAGAGATATATCGACGAAGTTGTCAGAGGACTACCTTTTTTGTTCGTATATATTGGTGATTTGCTAATAACTAGTAAGGACAAATCAGATCATTCTAAACCCTTTTAATAAGTGTTTAAAAGGCTGACAGAGTACGGATTACAAAACTTTCCCCAGATAATTTTTAACTATATTTTTAACCGTGAGAAAGTATCAGTATTTATTAGCCGGTGGGGAGACTTTTTTTTCTGAAATTGAGTTGGTGAAGGCTTATTATCAAATTCTAGTTGCAGTGGATAATATTTGCAAGACAGCGGTCTCTACACTGTTCGGCTTATTCGAATTTACCAAAATGCCTTTCAGACTTTAAAATGCAGTGCAAACATTGCTGAGATTTATCGACGAGGTTGTCAAAGGACTACCTTTTGTTTTCGTATATATTGATGATTTACTGATAAGGACAAATCAGAGCATTCTGCACACTTGTAACAAGTGTTTGAAAGATGGACAGAATATGGATGAAAAGAAAAGTAAAAATATCAAATTAAATGAGGAACAAACTCAAGCAGTGGAAAATGTGAAAAAAGTTTTTATTGCATTACGCCAAACTAAGTTATTTGCATATTGACAACATCAAATTGGCATAAACAACCGATACTAGTGCAGTTGCAGTTGGGGCTATTTTACACCAAGTAAATGGTAATGCGTTGTGGTACAGTGGATATCGACTCGGAACGAGAAACCGGAGAGCCGAGTTCGAATTCCAGTTGAATCCATTGTATTCACTTATGCGCAAATACCCTTGGGAAAGGTATTAATCCGTCTCTTCCTTCCAGTTATGGGTTAAATAGCAGGACAGATTGGGTTCTATAGCCTTTGGTCGGCAACCAGTCTACTGCAGAAAGCAATGGCAACCTACTGCGGGATAATCTTCTGCCCAGTCAGTCATGTCTCTTTCGATACATGATCGTCCAAGCGTGTATCGCGTATGGCACTTAACTGACTGAAATGGTAATATCTCTCAGCCCATTTAACTTTATTTTTTAAAATGAATCCAGCTCAAAGAGATTATAGCATTCTTTCCAGAGAACCTCTTAGCTATATGTTTAACTGTGAGAAAGTATCAGCATTTATTAGAAGGCAAAGACTTTCTGATTTTCACTGATCACAAACCTTTAATTAATGTATTGAATTCTACTTCACACCAAGAGAAGTGCATCAATTTGGTTTTATTTCACAATTCACCTTAACAATTAAGCACATTAAGGGAGATGTCTAGGTTATCACTCCATAATTTTGATAAAGCTGTTTTCAATTTTGATATTATTGCGAAGGAGCAATAATATCAGGTAAAACAGGTAAAACAATAGGATTAGTGAAGCAATGGACAACACACCTGTTGACTAAATTATCATTACCTTTTAGTAACAAAATTATTTTGTGAGATACTAGTCTCAAGAACCAAAGACATTATGCAAAACTATTTTCCAGCACTTTCATGGCCTGTATCATCCAAGTATAAGAGCAACAGTTAAGTTGGACATGCAGCGATTTGTGTTACTCAGTATTATAACTGACATATGAGAGTGGGTAAAAACTGTTTATTTTGTCAGCTTCATTAAATCCATAAACACACTAGTTCTCTCATGGAAGTTTTCAGTGTGTAGGACACATACTTCACCAACACCCATAATGACTTGGTTGGTCATTTTACACAATCAAGAGGCTATCAATACAACCTTACTGCTGTTTTTCCCTAATCACATTGGCCGGTGGCATATCTGATCAAAGATACCTGTACAGAAAAGATTGTTACCACATTTATCAACAGACATCTTTCAAAGACACATGGCCCAGTGGATAAAAGTATTGATTATATCCAGTAACTTAACCCAAAAAGTTGTGAGTTCAATATCTGGCTACAGAACTGGTGAACAAATACATAAAAGTATAGACAGATGTATGAAGGTAAATATGGCAGCAAAGATGAGAACAACAAACTAAGTAATGTAAACAGTATAAATAATTACAATGCCTCATCTCAGAAATATAGACAGATATTGAAGCTAAATATGGCAACAAATATGAGGACAACAGTCCAAACAATGTAAATAGTGTAAATAATTGCAACACCTCATCTCAAAAATATAAACAGATATTGAAGCTGAATATCGCAACAAAGATGAGGACAACAATCTGATCAATGTAAATAGTGTAAATAATTACAATACCACATCTTAGAAATATCGACTGATATTGAAGCTGAATATAGCAACAAAGATGAGGACAACAGTCTGAACAATGTAAACAGCATGAATAATTACAATGTCACATTTCAGAAATATAGACAGATATGGAAGGTGAATATGGCAACAAAGATGAGGACAACAGTCTGAACAATGCAAATAGTGTAAATAATTACAACGCCTCATCTCAAAAATATAGACAGATATCAAAGGTGAATATGGCAATAAGAATGAGGACAACAGTATGAACAATGTAAATAGTGTAAATAATTACAATGCCTCATCTCAGAAATATAGACAGATATCAAAGGTGAATATGGCAATAAAGATGAGGACAACAGTATGAACAATGTAAATAGTGTAAATAATTACAATGCCTCATCTCAGAATAATTGTTGTTATTTAGAAACCCTTGTCTTATGTTTCATTCTAAAATTGCTTGTTTAATTTTAATGCATTGCATAAACATTATTGTGTTATGTTTTTTTTTAAGTATATAATTTCACGTTTGTCTTATTCTAGACAACACCCAGAGCAACTTGTAATCACAGCTACCTAAATTAGATCATATACTACCAACTTATTATGGAACCCAACAGTATTTTTATATTTTTACATATTTTTTCACATTTTTTTCCTCATTGAAAATTAAACGAAGGTCATGAATTTTCTTTTTCTTTTCTGAGTCACATGACAATAATAATCTGTTTTTTTTTTTATTTTATATTTATCCCCAATTTGCATTTCTTCTTTTTTTCAATTTCGTTCTTCCAATCATTTACTTATTTTATCTTTCTTTCTTTTGCTATATTTACTGAATTTTTTCAGTATCATCTTCTCTTTAAATTGTTCTTTCATAGTTGAATTTTTGATAAGCAATGGCGTAGACATACAACAGAACGTTATTAGTGATAATCTTTCATATGAAATTGGAGCCGTTTATTTATTTGCTATTCAAAATGGAAGATTACTTTCCTGGTGATTTCTTCCAGGTTTTAACATTCTTCTCCAATTTCTCAAGACAGACGAGTAGTCTAAGAATGATGGTATTTTTTCTATCTTCATTGCTTTGTCCTTCCGTGTTGTTCATTGTGGTGTAATGGATATTGGTTTGGAATGAGAAATCAGAGAGCTGAGTTCAAATTCCATTCAAATTTGTTTCATTTACTTATACACATCTATTGAACAGGTGAAGAGGCTCATCCCTTGTTTCCTGTTTAGGATGCGGTTTCCGGTTTTCTCTTTTCCAATCTTTTCACTCTTTTCCTTTATTATTCTTTTTTTTCAATTGGAGTAGATAGACTAAACTATCGCCCGGTTCACACTCCACCCACATCTATTGAACAGGTGAAGAGGCTCATCCCTTGTTTCCTGTTTAGGATGGGGTTTCCGGCTTTCTCTTTTCCATTCTTTTTACCCTTACGTAGCCCCCTGCGCATCAGTGGCGTTACCGCCTTGCTCGGGGTGATATGATTAAAAAAAAAAAAAAAAAATACACAAATACCTTTAGGAAAGTTATTAATCCATTTCTTCCCCTTCCAGTCATGGGTTAAATAACAGGACAAATTGGGTGGGTGGGTAACTGGTCTACCACAGTAAATAATGGCAATCTAATGCAAGAAAAACTTCTGCCTACTCAGTCATAGATTGAAAGAGATGTAATTGTTCAAGTGTATATTATGTATGGCAATTAAATGACTGAAATTCTGATAATACAGTCACAAAAAAGGCACAATTTATGGTAGCTGCTAATAAAGATTTGGTGAGTATAAAATAAAAATAACTCTATTTTTTTCACTGTTTGCAACTTTTCGAGCCAGTCTGAAAATATTAATTACCCAATGAAAAGAAAGCAATTAACAGAAAACAACAAAGTGAACTTTCAATGAGCCATGTCATATGCCTTCCTGCCCAAAAATGGGTGTACATTTAAAACTGACTATGTGATTGACTTGGGTACATATTTCACGTTTTACAATCAGTCAGCACACAGAAAGAGAGAGAAAGAAGGAAGCAGAGAGCGCTTAACCCAGCATGATGTAACAGAAATTGTCAACCATCAATTGGACACAACTGTTCCTGTCACTCATATTCACATCCTCTCACTTTCTCCCTCATGTTGCTTTATTTATTTATTCTCCTTCCTCTTCATCTACCCACCATACACAAAAAGAAAGAGAGAAACGGGACATTACTACTACCCTGCTGATACATCACAGCAAAAACACATTCATCTTTATCTGTACAAATCACATTTCACTAAAACAAACGAACTCTTAATTCCCTAAACTCTTTACTACAATTTCTCTTAGAACATTTTCATAGTTTAATAATTTCATACATACAATTTGATGGTATGCTCTTCGATAAATAAATTTTCATTTATTTATACAAATGAGACAGTTTTATCTTTCCAACCTTCTGACCTGGAATAAATTGTGGGGACTTTGGTTATGTTTGGCACAAGGCCAATTTAATAAACAAAATCAACATCTCTATAAAGACATCTGTTTTTGTCAGGTACTTCAGGAGTTCATGGGTTTGCTCTATTTGCAACAGAAATTTATAGTAAATCAATCCAACCTTTAAGAACTTTTTCTAACAATGTTACAGTCACACATTTGATATATTTCATAATTAGGGAGTCCTAGTTTCCTATGACCCAACTTTGGGAAGAAAGTCTCTCAATTTGGCATTAAAATTTAAATTAAAAATTTTAAAAATTTCCAATGATGCTGGAGTTTTTCTGTTTTTTTTTTCTGCTGTGTGCTAACCTGATCCTGTTTCTTCATTTTTTTCGTTTTTTTTTATTCCTTTGATTTTTTTTATTATTTACATAGTTCTAAATATAACAAATATAAACATTAAGGAAAAGAAACATTTCTAAAATAATTTCATTAATAAGCCCTGAAAGTTTAATTAAAATCTGATTCTTATTTTAATTTTGCAAGAAATTTTAAATCAATGTGTTTTTCACTGCAAAAATGGTACTAATCTTTGGTCCCTCCTTTGACACAAGAAAATAAAAATTTTGAAAGTCCTAAAAAGGATGAAATAATATAGTTTAGTAATTAAAAAATACTTTGGTCTTTCCCCTTAATAATAGTGTAAAGACTTTGATGAGAAAATTTTATTTTTATTATATCTGGGGTATTTTTTTCATCATGTATGCACATTTTTTAGTGAATCTTTTTTTAGTGGTACATACATTTTCTTCATTTTAATTTGTACGTGAAGTTCATTGTTGCTGTCTATCATTTTTAATGAGTACAAGTATTTGAAATGCTATCCTAACGTTTCGTTTATTAATCAGTGAAATTAATAAGAAAATTATATGAAATGATGCAAATTAAATAAATGATTAATAAAATCTTCTTCTTCTTCTTCTTCTATGTGCCCTGTCCCTTCAGGACGTAGGCGATCATGGCTCTCCACGTCTCCTTATCCCTTGTGGCTCTTAGTATGTTTACTCCTGTTGCTCCTGGCAACCCCCGTTCCATCATCCACCTGATCAGACCCTGCAAATATGTTATCCGCTGCCTTCCTCTGTCTCTCCTTCCTTCTATCTGTCCAGTCAGTATCAGGTTCTCCAGGCTCTCCTTCCTCATTGCATGTCCCAGGAACTTCAGTTGTTTCTTCCTGATGCTCAGCATCAATTTCCTTTTTGTTGCCATTCTTTCTAACACTTCGTCGTTGCTTGTATGCTCAGTCCACGATATCCGTAGCATCCTTCTGTAGAACCACATTTCGGCCGCTTCCAGTTTTGTCCTCATTTTCGATGATATTGTCCAGCATTCACTGCCGTATTGAAGAACTGACATCACGTAGCAGTCTAGCACTCTTTTCTTTGTTTCTATTGAGATTTTCCTGTGTGTTAGTATTTTGCTTGTCTTCTGGAACGCATCCTTTGCCATGCCAATTTGCCTTCGGATCTCCGTGTCGCACTTTCCATCTTCTGTTAGAACACTTCCTAGGTACTTAAATTTTTGTACTTGCTTGATTCTGTTATCACCCACCTGTATTTGGCATTTTGGGTTGTATCTTTTGCTGATGACCATGCACTCAGTTTTCTTAAAGTTTAGGAAACTACAAGACCTCATACAGAAAGTAGCAGTGGAGAGTGACAAGAAGGGACTACAAATATAGACTACAATTGTTTATTACAGTTGCTTTTAATAGAAGTGTTTAAAATTATTAAAAGTAAGCCAGACAGTAAAAAACAGCTAATTAATTTGATGTTTAAAATTTGCTTTTTGAACTTTCTAAGAAAAGAACAGCTCAAACAAAAACCATACAATTTGTTTATGTGAAAGATTTTGACTTCCAATGTAAAAAAAAAGAATACATTTTGGATTTCCTCCCATGCAAATTACAACATGGGAGTCAAATTTGGAGTTCATTTGGGCCTATATAAGGAGTCAAGTTGTGCATATATAAGGAGTCAATTTGGGCCCATATGAAGAGTCAATTTGACCCTATACAAGGAGTCAAATCATGCCTATATAAGGAGTCAGTTTGGATTTATATGAAGAGTCAATTTGGGCCTATATAAGGAATCAGTTTGGGTCCATATGAAGAGTCAATTTGAATCTATATAAGGAGTCAAATCTGGCCTTTATAAGGAGTCAGTTTGGACCTATATGAAGAGTCAGTTTGGGCCTATATAAGAAGTTAAACTGGGTATATATAAATAGTTCATTTGGGTCTATATGAAGAGTCAATTTAAGCCTATATAAGGAGTTAAACTGGGTATATATAGGGAGTTAATTTGGGCCTATATGTAAGGGTCAATTTGGCATTATATAAGAAGTTAAACTGAGCCTATATAAAGAGTCAGTTTGAACCTATAAGAAAAGCCAATTTTGGCCTATATAAGAAGTCAAATTAGGCCTATATAAGGAGTCAATTTTGGCCCATATGAAGAGTCAGTTTGGGACTATATAAGAATCAAATTTGGCTTATATAAAGAGTCAGTTTATACCTTGATATGTAAAAATTTATATATTGTTATCCCACATATATTAATGTATATTTGATAAGCAGCCTTTATTTTAAACATCTTTCATCAAATATGGCAGACAAGGAAGATTTAATTAATTTTTTATTTTGTTTTCTAAAAACCTTACATTTATCTGTTTTGTAAGGAAGTAGGGAAATTTTGCTTTTGGCCACTTCTTTAGGCATTTTTAAGGGGGTTTTGTTTTTGATGTTGTTAGTTTTTTCTCATGTATTAAGTTGTATTTAATTTTTGTGAAGTTTTCAATAAGAGCGTTTATTTAATCTTTTTACTATATATATATTCAGTTGGGTTGGTATGAGTTTGTGACCCTGGGCTTCACTCTTTTGCAATTGTCAGACAAGTCACAAGTCACAAGACATGGTCACAAACTCATACAAACCCAACTGAATATGTTAGCTCTATCACTGATATTGAGCACTTTTAAATAAGTACCACACATATATAATATATAAATAACATAATATGTATAAAAAATTGCATATATATATATATATATATATATATATATGCAACATATATATATTTATATTTATATACATGTATGAATATATATATTTATATATATATGCAATATATATATATATATATATTTATATTTATATACATACACATTTCACACACACACACACACCACACACACACACACACACACACACACACACACACACACACACACATATATATATGTTTGGTTTTCATAGTTTTGTTCTTGGATACCATAAATAATAACTATGTTGACAAGTCTCATTAACAATTCTCCTGTGACAAGTAATGTTGGTTGATTTAAAAACATATCAACCTTTAGTAGGTTAATTAATGCTGAATTTACCTCTGGAGCACCGGTGAGGGTCAATTTCACTACTTTATAGTAATAGACCCTGTTACATGATATCTGTCCTCCTATGTGACAGTGAATGCTGGACAATCTCCTCAAAGATGATGGAGAAACTCAAAGCAACAGAAATGTAGTTCTACAGAAGGATGCTAAGGATACCATGGGCCAAATGTGTGAGCAACGACAAAGTTTTGAAGAGGATGCAAATGAAAAGGAAACTTATACTCAACATCAGGAAGAAAAAGCTGAAGTTTATGGGACTTGTATTAAAGAAGTGGGGCTTGGAGAATCTAATACTCACAGGGTGGATAGAGAGAAAGAGAGACAGGAGAAGGCAATGTGAGACATACTTGATGGGCTTTAGCAGGTGGATGGCAGAGCAGGGTTTGGGAGACATATCAAGAGCAACAAGGGCTAGAGGTAAGTGGAGGTCCATGATTGTCATCATACTCAAAAGAAAGTGACACAAAAATGAAGTAACAGTCAACTAAGTTAAATTTGCTAGCCATTATCTCATAGCCCTGTATGGATATAAAGTTGTTCTGGCTATTATTATTATCTTTCTCAAGTATGTCTGTTCTTGAGGGAGAGAAATAGGAAAATAAAAAACAGAAAAATATAATGCATAAAAAAAAAATCTCACGCACACAAGTGAACAGATATGCCTAAATTTAGTTTATAAACCTCTGGTTATAGAGACATTTTGTGTTCTACAAATGACAATATTAGAATTTTATTTCTGGGTTTTGTGTCTTACTTAATCAGTTTGGCAAACAAAGTCAGCATCGAAAATAAAATAAATGAAGAAATTAAATGAAGAAAAGAAGGAAAGAAAAGTTTTGCCTCTGGTTTTGTGAAAGATTTCAATAAATGTCAATTTCGGTAGTTAAGAATAAAGAAAAGAATGAGTGAAAGTTACGTTATAAAGATATAAAAAGAATGAAAAGAGAAAACAATAATAACAGAAAATGAAATGAGTGTTATAAGGAAAAGAATTGAAGAGGAAATAAAGACTAAAAGAAGAAAATAGAAATGCAAATGAAAAAAATAAAAAAGAACTGAAGAGATGAATGAAATAAAAATATGGGAAAATGAATGAGTGTTACATTAAAAATACAGGAAAAGAATGAAAAGAAATAGTGAATGAAAAGAAAAACCAATAAGGGAAGAAAATGAAATAAGTTGTCCAAAAGAAAGGAATTTGATAATGAAATGAAAACAAAATGGAAGAATTAGGAAAGCAAATTAAAAATTAAAAAAAAATAGAAAGAATACAGAAGGTGAATGACAAACTAAAATGAATGAAAAAAAATCAGAGATTGGAGAAAATATTTGTTATAAGGAAATAAATAAAAGAATAAAATTAAAAAAATAAATGAAAAATTAATGAATATGATAAAAATTAAAGGAAAATATATAAGAAATTAAAAACAATAAAAACTGAACAAAGAGTAAAAAATAAAATAAAAATGAAAGTGTACAGAGGAAGAGTATAGAGAAAGTGTATAGAGAAAGATTATAAAGAAAGAGTATAGAGAAAGAGTATGAAGAAAAAGTATAAAGAAGGGGTACAGAGAAAAAGCATGGAGAAAAAGTATAAAGAAAGAGTATAAAGATTATAAATAAAGAGTATAGAGAAAAGTATACAGAAAGAGTATAAAGAAATATAGAGAAAAATTATCAAAAAAGAGTATAAAGAGAGTATAGAGAAAGAGTATAAAGAAAAAGTGTAAAGAAAGAGTATAAAGATTATAAATAAAGAGTATAGAGAAATATAGAGAAAAATTATAAAGAAAGAGTACAGAGAGTGTATAGAGAAAGAGTATAAAGAAAAAGTGTAAAGAAAGAGTATAGAGAGAGAGTATAGAGAAAGAGTATAAAGCAAAAGTTTAAAGAAAGAGTATAAAGATTATAAAGAAAAATTATAAAGAGAAAGTAAAAAGAAAGAGTATAGAGAAAGATTATAAAGAAAAAGTATAAAGAAAGAGTATAGAGAGAGTATAGAGAAAGAGTATAAAGCAAAAGTTTAAAGAAAGAGTATAAAGATTATAAAGAAAGAGTATAAAGAGAAAGTAAAAAGAAAGAGTATAGAGAAAGATTATAAAGAAAAAGTATAAAGAAAGAGTACAGAAAAAAATTTAATAGAAAGAGTATAAAGAAAGAGTATAGACAAAGAGCAAAAGTTACAGAAAATTGAAGAAAATGGAATGAGTCAAGGGAAATGAAAGAAATTTAAAAAAAATTTTTTTTTTTTTTTAATCATATCACCCCAAGCAAGGCGGTGACGCCACTGATGTGCATGGGGCTACTTAAGAGTAAAATGATTGGAAAAGAGAAAGCCGGGAACCACATCCTAAACAGGAAACAAGGGATGAGCCTCTTCACCTGTTCAATAGACGTGGGTGGAGTGTGAACCGGGCGATAGTTAAGTCTATCTACTCCAATTGAGAACAAAAAAAAAAGTGAAAGAAGATGGGGGGGGAAGAAAAAGAAAAGAAAAGCCAGGAACCACATCCTAAACAGGAAACAAGAGATGAGCCTCTTCACCTGTTCAATAGACGTGGGTGGAGTGTGAACCGGGCGATAGTTAAGTCTATCTACTCCAATTGAGAACAAACAAAAAAAAAAAGTGAAAGAAGATTGGGGGGGGGGGAAGAAAAAGAAAAGAAAAGCCAGGAACCACATCCTAAACAGGAAACAAGGGATGAGCCTCTTCACCTGTTCAATAGACGTGGGTGGAGTGTGAACTGGGCGATAGTTAAGTCTATCTACTCCAATTGAGAAAAAAAAAAAAAGTGAAAGAAGATTGGGGGAAAAAAAAAGAAAAAGAAAAGAAAAGCCAGGAACCACATCCTAAACAGGAAACAAGGGATGAGCCTCGTAACCTGTTCAATAGACATGGGTGGAGTGTGAACCGGGCGATAGTTAAGTCTATCTACTCCAATTGAGAACAAAAAAAAAAAAGTGAAAGAAGATTGGGGAAAAAATAAAAGGAAAAGAAAAGAAAAGCCGGGAACCACATCCTAAACAGGAAACAAGGGATGAGCCTCTTCACTTGTTCAATAGACGAATTTGAGACATAAATCAAAAATTAAAAACAAAGATAAATGATAATCTTTTGAAAATCATTTCAACCCAAGCAATGGGATAAAACCCCTAAAATATAAGGGATTAATGAAAGTGAAAAAATTAGAAAACAGTAGTAAGAAGAAAGGATAATAAATGAACGAGGTCCAGAAAGAAAAAATGGCAAGTGATATTGAATTTCACTTTTTGAAGCTTGTACCAACTACAATTCAGAAATGCTAAAATCAAACAGGTACATAAATTTAAATACCTGGGAAGCATTCTGACCGAGAATGGAAAGTGCGACACTTTTATCCGAAGGTGAATTGGTATAGTCAAGGACGCGTTTACAAAGGTAAGTAGAGTATTGAGAGACAGGGAGATTTTGTTGGGGACAAAGAAAAGAATACTGGAATTTTATGTGATATCTGTCCTTGCATCTAGCATCAAATACTAGATGATCTCCTCAAAGATGAAGGAGAGACTCAAAGCAACAGAAATGTGGTTCTGCAGAAGGATGCTGAGGATACCATGGACCAAACATATGAGCATTGATGAGGTTTAGGAGAGGATGCAAATGAAAAGGAAACTTATACTTGGTATCAGGAAAAGAGAGCTTAAGTTTCTCGGACATGTAATGAGGAAGGAGGGCTTGGAGAATCTAATAATCACAGAAAGAGTGATGGGAATGTAGCACAAGACCTATTTGATGGGCTTGTGCAGGTGGATGGTAGAGCGTGATTTGGGAGAAATACCAAGAGAAAAAATAGAGTGAAAAAAGGATAGGAGCAACTGGAAGTTCATGAGTGTTTACATCCTGAAAGGACATGGAACACAGAGAAGAAGACTGGACAAAGAAGCAAGAAGCTGGAATGGAGTTTCACAGACAAGAAGTGTGAGAAAAGAAACTATTGGAATAGAATTTATAGTTACATCTAGCCGTTTCAACAGTAAAATGATGAGACCTAACTGCCAGTCTGGTACTATACTAAAGTTCATGTGACCAAAGTACTAAGGAGGAAAGTACATTAAAACAGCTACCATGAAAATATTTCTAGAAAAAACACAGACAAGCTATGGTAGTGAGAAAGTGACTGAAGACAAGATGCTAAGTTAGGACTGATTGTCAAGTATTTCAAGATATATAACAGGAAAACCATACTAGATGTGGCAGCAATATTCAATGTATAGACAAATGGTAGATTTATAAATGTGCAAGATGAATTCTGGTGAAAAATAATTGTCTGACACGACACAACACAGTGAATCAACTTTCTTAACAGCATACCTAGCAATTGATTCAATAAAAATTGAATAGTTTGAATGAGTTTAATTGATTGAAGAAAAATAAAATGGAGGAAAACAAAAATGAAGGAAAATAAAATAAGGGAAAAATAAAATGAAGGAAAATTAAAATGAAAGAAAATAAATTGAAAGAAAATAAATGGAAGGAAAATTAAAATGAAGAAAAATAAAAATAAAGGAAAATAAAATGAATGAAAATAAAAACAAAGAAAAATAAAATGAAGAAAAATAAAGTGAAGGAAAATAAATCAAATCAAAATAAAATGAAGGAAGATAAAAGTGATTGAAGAAAGATTAATATCAGGAAGTTGATGAATGAGTGAAAAATGGAAAACAGAATTTATTCAAGTTTTGTTATATTTTACTAAGCTTTGTCTGGCACAAGTTCACAGATCTAGAGCACTCAATGATTACTAAAGTGTAGTAATGGTCTGTGAAACTTGTTTACTAATTACTGCTTCCCGTCAAAATAATCATATTTTACAAAACTTAGTTTAGTCTAGTACAATGCAACATGGAGTAACCAATGAGGATTGTCTCGTGACAAGATACATTCAGTCAGTTAAGTGCCATACGTGATACACGCTTGGGTGATCATGTCTCGAAACAGACATGACTGACTGGGTAGAAGATTATCCCGCAGTAGGTTGCCATTGCTTTTTGCGGTAGACTGGTTGCCGACCAAGGCTTTAGAACCCAATCTGTCCTGTTATTTAACCCATAACTGGAGGGAAGAGATGGATTAATACCTTTCCCAAGGGTATTTGCACGTAAGTGAATGCAAGGAATCCAACTGGAATTCGAACTCGGCTCTCCGGTTTCTCATTCCGAGTTTATATCCACTGCGCCAAAACGCACATCCCAAGATACATTAGCAAATAAAAAACAGAAAAAAAGAAAAAAAAGAAAAAAACAGAAAAAAAGAAAAAAAAAAGAAAAAACAAAAAAACAAAAAACAAAAAAAAGAAAAAAAACAGAAAAAAGAAAAAAGAAAAAAAGAAAAAACAGAAAAAAAAAGAAAGAAAGAAAAAAGGAAAGCCAACAGGAAGAATAAAAAGAGGAAAAGGAAAAGAAAATTCAAAGAAAAAAATGTTGACAAAAAAACAGTTCAATAAAAATTAAGAATCGATACCTAAAAAAGGAAGAACTGAAGAAATAAAAGCAGAAATTAAAAGGAGATATGAGAAGAGAGGGAGAGAGAAAAAGAGAGAGCAGAAGAAGAATAATTTAGGAAGAAAAGAAAAAAAATTTAATTCTAAGATAAAAAAATAAAACAAAATTGGAGTAAACAAAGAAGAGGACAGTTAAGTCAGTTATCTGTCAATTAAGTGCCATACATAATACACACCTAGGCGATCATGTCTTGAAAGAGACATGACTAACTGGGCAGAAGATTATCGCACAGTAGGCTGCAATTAAGTTCTGCGGTAGATTGGTTGCCAGCCACGGCTATAGAACCCAATTTGTTTAGTTATTTAACCCAAAACTGGAAGGAAGAGACAGATTAATACCTTTTCTAAGGGTATTTGTGCGTAAGTAAATGCAAGCAATTCAACTGAAATTTGAACTTGGCTCCCCGATTTCTCGTTCCAAGTTGATATCCACTGCACCGCTATGCAATTAAGAATAGATATTTATGAAAAGGAAAAACTAAAGAAATAAAAGCTGGAATAAAAAGAAGGCAAGAGTAGACAGACAGACAGACAGACAGACAGACAGACAGACAGAAGAATTTAGAAAGAAAAGAAAAAGAAAACTACGAAGACAATAAAATAAATAAAATTGGAGAGTAAACAAAGAAGAGGACAATAAAGAAAACAACGACTGCAACCGAGGAATTTAAAAGCAATAGAAAATTGGTGAGAAAAGTCAAGAGATGATGCAATATCAAATCAACGAAAGAGAAAAAGGTAAATTGAGAAATCATCTTTAGTTTATAGTGCTTCAGGGACAAACACTTAGAAATTTTGGTAGATTGCTTGATTCCAATATAAGAAAGAGTGAAATAGTTATTTTTAAAAATCTTATCTATTGTGCCTTTTTCTAAACTTAGAAATGATATTAATTCTCTGTATCTTTTCAGATAAGATAGCTCGGCCATAAATTGTTTCTTTCAGTCGAACATTCTTTGCCTGAAAATTTGTTTCATGACAGGATTTCAAGCCAGCTGTCCATCTTTTATAACAGAGCAAGAATACAGAACAATACTTATCATCACTTTCTGGTTAAAGTGGTAGAACTAGTATTTCTGGTTAAAGTGGTAGAACTAGTGTTATAGTATTAGTAATGGTTAGCACAACTATTTCTATAAAAGATAGTTTTTCAGGAAAATAAGCTTCTCAGACCCACTATTATCACTATTATTAACATTACTACTGACTAGAGTTTCCTTGCTGACTTTTTTGTTTATGGTAGTGTGGAAAGTCAACATCTTCATTACACCATTAGTTTTCCTTCTAGTTATATGTGCTAACCATTTTAGTCATTGCTGATAGAAGTGTCCAAGTGATTTGGTTTTTATTATTTGGTAAAATTATTTGTTTGTGATTCTGCAGCACTAGTCTATACAATCTGATGAAAGTTTGTCCTCTTTAAGACCTGGATTCATTCTCTGGAAGCTATTTTTAATCACTGATCTGAAAAAAAATAGTTGTCTACAGATAATAGTTTAGACATTTCTGATGAGTTAGATGTCATGCAAGACATCCATATGAGATTATTATTACAATCCAAAATATGTTTCAGCTACAGATTGATAAGCCATAAAAAAAAACAAAATAATCAAATCAATCAATCATCTGGTTACATGATATAATTTCTTCTGTCCAGCCCTCATCTGTAGAAAATGGAAATAACTCTTTTGGCTAACAGTTGATCATTTTACACATTGGAAATTTTCTGACCCTGATAATCATAGTAAACATCTTGGATTGGGCCAGAAGTCCCAACCAAAATAAATTCATTGAATAGAGTAATCTCTGTGAATTGAATAAATGGATTGAAATCCAACAAGATGAATAGAATAAGTAATGAATAGGTAGAAAAAGTGTCATTAATCTAACAAGTTTCACTTTAATAAACTTCTTCCAAGATTTTTTTAGATAAATGATTTAAAAGATTATTTTTTTAAAAATCCAAAGAAACAGTATGTTGATTAAAGTTTGATTTTATTGGTCAGATACATGTCATGTGTAATAAAGCAATAGATGTTCATTTTTAAATGTGCCAAAACTTATGCCTGTTTATATGTATGTGTGCCACATATAATAAAAGTGTAATAAAAGCAATAGATGTTTATTTTAAATGTAAGTGTGTATAAATGTCTGTTTAAATATATCTATTCAAAGATAATGCATGTATCAAGCATATTTAAACTATAAACAAATTTTTAAATTATGTGTATGAGAAAAATCATGGGTAGTTTAATGTAAGAAAGTGTGTCTATATGTCAGTAGTATTAATATGTGAATGGCAAAACAAAATAAACTTCTGTTCAAAATTGTAGCAAAATAATGTATACAAGTAGCAAGCAATGAGTGATTTTCTACTGTTATCACTGCTAATATGTGATTTCAGTTTCCTGAAGTTTTCTTCAGCTGTGGTCAACCCCAGAAATAATTCATAAGTTTTACTTGTTATACTTTTATATGCAATGTTCCTTTAGGATGTGGGTGATCATTTTCCCTACAGACAGCTTCCTATCTATTAAAGCTCTAAATAATGTTTGTTTCTTTACTGTTCTTTTCAACCCTATTCTGCCATCCATTTACACATGCTTGTTAATTATGTGATAATGGCTCTCCACAACTTCCTATCTTTTGTATCTCTAAGTAATGATTGTCTCCTTTTTAACCCTCCAAGTTCCTGTTCTGCCATTTATTTGCACTCATGATGTAGGTGATAATGGTTCTCAACAACTTCCTATCTTTCACAGCTCTAAGTAATGTTTGCTTCCTTGCTATGCTTCATAATCCTTGTTTTGTCATCCATTTACATATGCTTGTAAGGTAGGTGATAATGGCTCTCTACAACTTCCGACCCTTCATAGCTGTAAGTAAGAATTTCTTTTCTTACTTTCACCCTCAGTCACTGTTCTACCATTCATTTATAAATGTTTGTAACATAAAAATTCATGGCTCTTCGCAACTTTCTATCCTTTGTAGCTTTAAGTAAAGTTTTATTTCCATGCTATCTTTCCAAATCCCTGTTCTATCATCCATTTTCACGCAATTGTTAGGTAGGTGATAATGTCTCTCCACAACTTTCTATCCTTTGTAGCTTTAAGTAATGTTTGTCTCTACTATCCCTCCCAGTCTCTGTTCTGTCACCATTTAGGTAGGTTATTTGATGTGTCTTTTTGACCCCTCTTATCTTCGTAATGTTTTGTGAGTGTTAAATTCTCCAAGCCCTCGATTCTCATATGAGTAGTAATTTTGGAAATTTGTAAGAAATCAAAGAGAAATCATCAAATGCTTTCTTTTAGGGAAAAAGTAAGTTTTCAATTGAAGAAAGAAAACAATGATAAAACGAGTTTGCTAAGAACAAGTCTTTTTTCCATGATATAACAGAGATAGAAAGAAAGAGTGTGAGCAAGAAAATTAACAGGAAAAACAAAGAGAAAGCAGGAATTAAATTCAAAGAAAGAAGAAAAGATGAAAGAAAAATATTTCAAGGAAGTAACAGTATTAAAAAATAAAAGAAAAAAAAGGAAAAAATTAAAGAAAAAGGAAAAAATTAAAAAAAAGAAATAGAAAGAGAAACTAACAAGAACAAACAGAGAACAGAAATTCAGAGAATGAAGAAAAAGACAAAAGAAAACTAGATCAAGGAAAAGAATAATTATAAAAAATAAAAGAAAAAAGAAAAAATGAAAGAGAGAAAAATGAAAGAAAGAAAGAAAGAAATAGAAGAGAAAACTAACAAAAAAGACAGAAAACATGCAAGAAATTCAGAGAATGAAAAAAATGAAAGAAGAATTGTTCAAGGAAAATAATAGTTATAAAAAATAAAATAAAGAAAACAGGAAAGAAAAAAGGAAAAAAATTAAAGAAAGAAAGAAAGAAAGAAAGAAAGTTATGAATATGGGTGGAGGGATGATAAAACACATTGAAAGAACGAATGATAGAACAAGCAAAAGAATAAATATTTGAGGATGAAAGAGTTTGAAAGAAATGAAAGAAAGCAATATAGGCGGAATGATGAGAAATAAAGAAAGAAAGAAAGAAAGAAATAGAAGAGGAAACCAACAAGAATAGCAAACAGAGAACAGGAAAGAAATTCTGAGAATGAAGAAAAAATGAGAGAAAAATAGTTCAAGGAAAAGAATAGCTATAGAAATAAAAGAAAAAAAAGAACAAAAGAAAGAAAGAAAGAAAGAAAGAAAGAAAGAAATGAAAGGAAAAACCAATAACAATAACAAAGAGAACAGAGGAGAAATTCAGAGAATGGAGAAAAAAATGAAAGAAAAATGGTTCAATGAAAACAATAGCTATAAAAAATAAAAGGAGAAAGAAAAAAAAGAAAGAAAGAAAAACAAAAGAAAAAGGAAACAATTAAAGAAAGAAAAAATGAAAGAAATAGAAAGAAATAGAAGGGAAAATTAACACGAAGAACAAAGAACAGGGAAGAAATTCAGAGAATGGAGAAAAAGATGAAAGAAAAATAGTTCAAGGAAAAGAATAGCTACAAAAAATAAAAGAAAGAAAGAAAGAAAGAAAGAAAGAAAGAAAGAAAGAAGACTAATAAAGGAAAACCAATTAGAAAATAAGAGTGAGCAAGTACAAATAGAGAGTGAAGATAAAATTCAGTGAATGGAGAAAACAATGTAAGAAAAATTGTTTAACAACAAATAAGAATAAATATCTAAAAAAAGAAAGAACTAAAGAAGTATACATTCATGTTAGTATATATTTAGGCTACTCTCTGTATTTGTCAGCTTGGCATCTTGAAACATTGGTTTTGAGATGAGTTCCAATATTAGCAAATCTTCCAAAAATCTTAGATAAAAACTAAAAATTATTACTTATCATTTTTAATGCTGTCCCCGAATAATCTTTAACTAATCCCATTTATAAAAGCATAATTATTTTAATAGCAATCAATTATTTCTTGTCTGATTCATAACTAAATTTTCCTTACATGAGGCTGCACTCTGACCTGACCTAGAAATTTTTCTTCCATTTCATCCATTTTTAATTATCTTATAAATTAAAACTTGAATTAAGTATCATTCATAGTAAATCTCTTTTGATAGCCTTTTATGAAAAAAAAAAAAAAAGAAAAAGAAAAATTAATGTTAATCTTTTGTTTTGGGGAAGAAGAAAAATAATTAAAATGTTTTGTTTTAATAAGACAATCTTTTTTGTGCATTTATTTTTAGTGCTAAAATTGTTTTTTGTTGTGTGGGGTTATTCATAAGAAGGATTAAAAGTTTATTTGCATTTTTCTAATTAACGATTAAAATTAAAGGATTATGAACAATGAATGTGGAATGCTAAAGAGACAGGCAATAGAAGTTTAATAATAAAAGTATAGTTTGAAAATGAATAAAAGTATTTGTGAAATGTAAATGGATGAAAATAAGAAAAAAAAATTTAAAAAAATTACCAAATTTCGAAAGATGGAAAAGTAGACAAACGATAGGGTAAAGAAAAATAATTGTTAAATAATTAGAATAAAAATATAAATTTGAATACCAAAATATTAAAAAAGAAAAACATTAAACAAATGAAAAATGTGAAACAAAACTGGGCAAGACAGAAAGAATGAAGGTTTTTTTAAGAAATTCGCAAGAATCAATTAAATTTACCAGAAATATTTTGAACAAGAATTCTAAGTTCAAACATATTGGAAAATAAAAATAAAAAATGCTTGAGTGAATTTACCGTTTTTCAAGATACTTAAAGATTAAAATTAAGAAAATGAAATCCAAGATTTATTGAAAAAAGAAAAAATATAAAACTGATGAATATAATAAACGTAATTAAAATCAATTAAAGATATATTATTATATTTATTAATATAATTAAATATAAATTATAATTACATTATTAGATCATTGAAATTATTAATAATCTTGGAGTGGGGTACAAATATCTATTAAAGCTTTAAAAACAAACTTTTTTAGAATATATATAAATAGATATAAAAGTATAAAACAGAGAAAAGTTGAGTATAAACAAATACTCACTGTAAAAGAGATGAATTGAAAAATATAACAACACAAAGAAATAATAGAAAAGGTTAAAATAGGTGCAATGATTAGTAAGCCCTTTTATTTTTTGGTTAGTCAAAATTTTTAGCATTTGAAGAAGGCCAGAGTATATGATGGCAGAAGTGTCGTAAACATGTCGATAAAGATGAGGACAGCAGTCACAACAGTATAAACAATGCCCTTTTTTAGTTGTTTCTCTTTTGTTGTTTCTTTTTGTTGTTATATTTGTCAATCCATGAATTTATGCTAAGTATTTGTGCACATGACCATTTATTCCTGTCTCAATAGAAAATCTGTCAAAGTAAACCTGGCTACTGCTCTTGAAACGGACCTCTAATCAGCAGTTAACTAGGGCAGGAAATGGCTTGTAAATTTTAACATCTTTAAAACAAAACTGTTCTCCTTTAAAAACCATAGCAAAACTTTTCTGTTTGCCATCAGCTCATGCTAGTCTCCTGGAGAACAGCACACTGCATGTTTTAGGCCTCACTTTTTCAACCAAACTAAAGTGGAAAGAAAGTTTGATCACTGTGTCATGCCAGAGGGTTTTTTCCATCAAAGTCTATCTTGCCAGTTATAAATTTACTAATCATTTGGGCATTGAATACTGTTGCCATATTTGGTCTGGTGCACTTGCTATTTATCTCGAGGTTCTTGGCAAAGTCCAAAGAAGGATCTATAATGTAACTGATCCTGTCTTGGCATCTTGACTTAGTCACTTTCTCACCAACGTGATGTGGCTTCCCTCTGTCATCTCTACAAATATTTTCATGGCAACTGCTATGACAAGCTTTTTTTTCTTAGTGCCTCGGCCACATGAATTTAAGCATGCTACTAGATTGGCTTCCAGGTCCCACTGTTTTAACATTGAAATAGTTAAATGTAAATGTCACTTCTACTCCAACAGTTTCTTTTCTTGCACATCCTGTCTGTTGAACTCCCTTTTGTTTACTTACTTCTCTGATAGCTACAATCTTCAAAAATTTAAATGCAATGTCAGCTGCTATCTTCTTGGATCCTATTCATCTTTTGTCCTTTCCTCAATACTCCTTATCCCCAGTCTTTACTCTCACTTTCCCTCTCTGTAATCCCCTGTAAAACTAATGTCATTCTTGCCCTGCTTGGGGTGAAATGATTAAAAGAAGAAGGAAAGTAATTTTTTATCCTTGCTCATCCTCATCCCCTTTCTTTTATTTTTCTGCCATGTGAGACAAATTTTTCTCCAGATCTTACATATCTCGAAGTCTACCACTCATCCATACTTAGAATATTGCTGCTGGATATAGTTAGGTGCTTCTGCTATTTACCTCAAGCTCCTTAATAAAATTCTAAAGAGAATAATTAATATTATTGGTCCTGACCTGGCAACTCAGCTTCTGTCACCTTCCTATAGCAATAAAGTTGCCTCCCCTTGCCTTTTCTATAAATACTTTCTTGCTAATTGTTTGGATGAGCACTTCGCTATGGTACCTAGATTTATGAATTTAAGTGCAATACTAAACTGACGTAGTTTATAAGTTTCAAAAATTTAAATATATAACAATAAGTTCATTATATTTTTAATGAACAAATAAAACTGCTTGTAATTTACAAAACTTTATGACTAAATTTAGAAACTCCTAGAAGTTGCTTGACATAGATATTCAGCAAGCTACTTGACTAAGCATGATTATTGAACTTAGTGCTTGGTAAATATTAAGGAAAACATTTTATGATGTGTTTAAGAAACATGTGGTACTAACAGAGGGTTTAAAAGATGAAATAAAGTTGCCTCCAAGTACCTTTTCTATAAATACATTCATGGTAACTGTTCAGATGGGCTCTTTACTTTGATATCTAGATTTTATGAATTTAATCATAATACTGATGCTAACCTCCAACAGAGTGACACGTTGCTCCTTCTTAGGCTAACGTTCTCAGACAACATGAATTGGAAAGAATATATTGAATCCATTACAAGGTCAGCTGCTATGAAAGTCAGTTCACTGTGTCAGGCTAGACAATTTTTTTCTTTCTAGAATCTAAACATATTTATAAATGAAACTTTGTCTGCGTGTGTATGTGTTTGTGCATATGTGTGTGTGTGTGTGTGTGTGTGTGTGTGCCTGTGTGTGTGTGTGTGTGTGTGTGTGTCCATTACCTATAGATTCCAAAATGGCTGAACTGATTTTCTTGAAAATTTACACAGTTGTATTATAAATGACTGCAAGTGTTCTTAGCTAGGTTTTGTGTCGAGGTGCCCCAATACATATTGAAAATCGATAATCGAAAAAATCGGGTTATAGAAGGAGTGGTCCAATTTTAATCAAATTTGATATACTCATAGACAAAGACATAAGAAATGATATTCAGAAGTTTCAAGGTTGCAGTTCTTACAATAGTGCAGAGGATATATATATATATAAGGCAAGATGTTTGTGTGTGTGTCTGTTTATCTGCCTGTATGTCTGGATTTTTTCAGCCCTTTTATTTTAGTTTTGCTTCAGGTTTGGCTCTAAGTAGGTATAATTGTAGTTCTTAGTCTCAGCCATGATACCATTTACTCAGAGGACTTATTTAGCCTTCAAAATTCAGTTTACGACAAAAAAACTTATTTGATATTGATATCAGCAAATCAAAATTTGACTTACATCCATTCATTTTTCTTTCAGTCTACGGTTTCACTTTAACTGGAAACAACTATTGCTTTTTAGTCTTTCGTGCCAACGTCCAAAGAGTCTGAGCTCCAGGACCATGGATTAGTTTTAAAGCTTTCATTACACCCAAGCAACACCAGCCTATACTGCTAGTCTTATATATCTCTAAATCTATCATTTGTTCATTCTTAGAATATTGCTGCCACATATGCTATTTATTTAGAGATCTTTGATAAAATTCAAAGAATAAACAGCAATATTATTAGTCCTGATTTAGTGTCTCAGCTCCAGTTAATTTCCCACTGCAAGGTTGCCTCCCCTTGCCTTTTCTATAAATACTTTCATGCTAATTATTTGGATGAGTACTTTGCTATGGCACCTAGATTTATGAATTTAAGTGCAATACTAAATTGACGTAGTTTATAAGCCTCAAAAATTTAAATATGTAAAAATATGTTCATTATATTTTTAATGAACAAATAAAACTGTTTGTAATTTACAAAACTTTATGACTAAATTTAGAAACTCCTAGAAGTTGCTTGACATAGATATTCAGCAAGCTACTTGACTAAGCATGGTAGTTGAACTTAGTACTTGGTAAATATTAAGGAAAACATTTTATGATGTGTTTAAGAAACGTGTGGTACTAATAGAGGGTTTAAAAAATGGAAATATTTAATATCTATTCTAATATATTCAGTTTTTGCATACTATCAAATCCTACAAATTTTTCAGTATTATTATAAAAATGTCAAGTATTTTATAAAAATATCCTATAACCTTCTTTGTTTTTAGTGTGAGTATTTTTATAAACAAAACTATCAGTCTGTAAAACATTTGAAACTAGACTTCTTTCCAGTATGAAGCAAAGTAAATAAGACTTTTTATACTTGTTATGTGAGAAAAAGACTGAAGACTTTACTATAGAGAATAAAGAGAGAAAGATATAAAAGAAAAAAACAGTAAGGGACAAAGAGATAGAAATAAAGAAACAGAAATAGTGATACAGTAAGTAAAAAAAGGAAGAGAAAGAAGAGATAGATAGATAGATAGATAGATAGATAGATAGATAGATAGATAATTAACAGGCGTAGATAGATAGATAGATAGATAGATAGATAGAGAGAGAGAGAGAGAGAGAGAGAGATTGGAAAAACTGAAAATAAAAGAGAATGAAGCTAATAAGATGATTCACAAATGGAGATAGAGGTTCATCAAAACTTCCTGAAAAATTCGAAACACAATTTCATTTAAGGGTCACAAAGTTCCAGCAACCACACCCTTACCAACTCCCCACCCCTGACGGATTAAGATAAAAAATATTTGATATGGGAACCAGAACAGAGAAAATGTGCTCTGGCCAAGAAAATTTGCTGTCTGATTTATTATCTTGGGCGTTCCTTACTTTCACTTTCTCTTTATTACAACTACCTTTTATTTTTCATCTTTAATGAATAACATCCAGACTATTCAAAGCTGTATTTTCACTTTCATTTTCACATATGAATTCATGATTTTCTTTTGTTTCTTGATATAATATTCTTCCTCTTTTTATTACATAATCTCACCTGCAATTACTTTTTCCTGCCTAATTTTTGTCTCCTTTTCTAAACTAGAAGGCACATAAATTCTTTATTTTATTAAAACAGAGACAGGATTGAAGAGAATGCATAAAATATTCATTCTTTATTTTTACAATGATGAATTGTTACATTATTTTTTTTATCTTACTGTAATTTCTTTCTTTCTTTCTGCATCAAGAAAGTAAAGATAAATAATGAAGGTATAGTACTTTTATTAGTTGTTAAGAAAAATAATGAAGGTAGGATTGATTTGGAAAGAAAGATAAAAAAAACTTGCATTCCAAATAAATCCTAACTTCATTATTTTTCTTTCTTTTTCAATCATTTTTTCTTTCTTTCTAAATCTCTTTGTATTAGACCATTTTCTTTCTTTGTTTCTTTCTTTCCAAATTAATTATACCTTCATTAGTTTTCATTCTTTTTCAAAATTCTTTCTTTCTGAATCAATTCTCTTTTTATTAGACAATTCCATTTTTCTTTCTTTCTTTCTTTCTTTCCAAATCAGTTGTACCTTCCAAAGTTCTTTCTTTCTTTCTTTCTTTCTTTCTTTTTCAATTATACCTTCCTTAGTTTTCTTTCTTTTTAAAATTCTTTCTTTTCAAATCAATTCTCTTTTTATTTTTCTTTCTTTCTTTACTAAAAAACAATAAAAGTAGAAACTTTCATTAGTTATTATTCTTTCTTGATCAGTTCTATCTTTCTTAGTCTTCATTTATTCTTTCTTTCAAGTTTTCTGTTTTCCTATATAAAGCTCAGTAAAACATGAGAGAGAGAGAGAGAGAGAGAGAGAGAGAGACAGACAGACAGACAGACAGACAGACAAATATATACAAAGAAAGTGAACCATACTGAGAAGTCTGACTACAGATCCTTGTAATAAACAAAGAGAGAAAACAATAAAACAGAATACAAATTATGTTTATTTGACAGCAAAGAAAGAAAATGAGAGATTTTATTGTAGAGAGAGAGAGAGAGAGAGAGAGAGAGAGAGAGAGAGAGAGAGAGGGGGGAGCCAAAAGAAGTTTTCTCATATGAATTCCTGACCAAGCCAGCTCTATCCAGTGGCCCCTTCCCCCTTTTTCAAAACAATGCTTCCTTTCCTCTTTCTAGTTTATGAGTTGTTCAAGTGGTGGGGTGGTATTGTCTGGAAATGAAAAGGAACCCACATAATGAAGCTGAACCAAATTAAAACAAGCCAAGTCGATGAGCCAGCAAATTAGGTACTATCAACAAATAAACCAACTCAAGTAACTTCAGGTCAGCACCATATTAGAATTTAATCTTAATCCTTATTGAATTAGTTCTCAAAATCAGATATCAGCAAAGCATAAGCTCTCATTCTTAAAAGGACCCACATTTCTGTGAAGTAGATGGGGTTAGGGATAGGCGTTTAGAATCAAGTGATGACAAGGGCATCTTGTGTTCTTTAGACATTAATTCTGTGCTTTCAAGAAGGAGAAATAGGGATCAGTTAACAATATATTAGGCATCTCACTTTCTAAACCTACTATTTTTAAACTATAATTTTTGTTTTTTGGTAAAGAATAAGAAAAAAAATCACATAATCAAGTTCACTGGTTTGAAATTATAGTTCACTGGTTTGATATTGAACCATGTCAGAACGTACAACTCAGTGTTTTGAAATAGAGACTTGTAACAACTTACAGCTTACTGATTTGAATTTGAGTCTTTTAAGAATGTTTAATTCATTGGTTTGAATTTGAACTTTTTAAGAATCTTATAGTTCACAGGTTTGAATTTAACACTTTTAAGAATGATCAGAGCCTTTTAAAAGCAATTTTGAGCATTTGAAAAAAAATCATTCATTGGTTTGAATTTGAAACTTCTAAAACTATAGTTTACTGGTTTGAATTTGAACTTTTTAATTAATGATGTGAGTTTTTAAGAAAATATAGTTCATTTTGTAGAAAAGGTGTGGAGAAGAATAATGGAAAAAGTATTGTTTTAAGGACGTGTATTGTGGTGCATTGGATATCAGCTCGGAACGAGAAATCGGGTAGCCAAGTTCGAATTCCAGCTGAATTCATTGCATTCATTTATGAGCAAATACACTTGGGGAAGATATTAATCTGTCTCTTCCTTCCAGTTATGGGTTAAATGACAGAACAGATTGGGTTCTATAGCCTTGGTTGGCAATCAGTCTACTGCAGAAAGCAATGGCAACCTACTGTGGGATATTCTTCTGCCCAGTCAGTCATGTCTCTTTCGAGACATGATCGCCCAAGCGTGTATCACGTATGGCACTTAACTGACTGACTGTTTGTTTTAAGTTTGAAAATACTTAAGTTTTAGTTCAATTACTCTAAATATATTGTTAGAAGTTTGGTAATACTTTGATAAAAGAAGATTATTTTTTAATGGATTATTGAAGAATGATGCTCAGTTTTAAACTGTATTTTTTGATTTCTTGGTTTCTATTTTTACTGCTTCTTGTGAAAAAGAACAGAGTAAGAATACCATTTTGATTTTAATATTTGTCTTAAATTTGAGCATTTTTGGAAAAGAAATAAACAATTGATAGTATACATTCTTTTCTTGCATTTATTTTAAGATCATAAGAAGTTGTAGAGAAACAAATATTGTATATCAACTTATAAATTTTGGTGTTTGAAGCAAGGTGTAATGAAATGATTTCAAATAATATTCATGTTCACCAGTCCTTCTTCACAATCTTATTCATTTATTTTTTCAATAGGGGTAGATAGACTAAACTATCACCCGGGTCACACTCCACCCCCGTCTATTGTACAGGTGTAGAGGCTCATCCCTTGTTCCCTGTTCAGGATGTGGTTTCCGGCTTTCTCTTTTCCAATCTTTTCACTTTTCTTTTTTTTTCTTTTTCATTTTTTTTTCAATTGGAGTAGATAGACTAAACTATCACCTGGTTCACACTCCACCCACATCTATTGTACAGGTGTAGAGGCTCATCCCTTGTTCCCTGTTCAGGATGTGGTTTCCAGCTTTCTCTTTTCCAATCTTTTCATTCTTACGTAGGCCCCTGCACATCAGTAGCGTTACTGCCTTGCTCGGGGTGATATGATTAAAAAAAAAAAAATTACAGGGTGACCCACAAAAAAAATAAAAAATTTTTATAGGACAAAAAAATTATCTAACATATAAAAAAATAACTGTTTTTAGTTTGAACATCACACCTGACCCTTGTTTTTGTTCTCTTTTAAGTTTCTAAATTGCTTCTAAATTGCTTTTCATTAGGCCCCTGCACATCAGTAGCGTTACTGCCTTGCTCGGGGTGATATGATTAAAAAAAAAAAAATTACAGGGTGACCCACAAAAAAAATAAAAAATTTTTATAGGACAAAAAAATTATCTAACATATAAAAAAATAACTGTTTTTAGTTTGAACATCACACCTGACCCTTGTTTTTGTTCTCTTTTAAGTTTCTAAATTGCTTCTAAATTGCTTTTCATTTTTTTCAAATAACTTTAACAAAATTCCAAGAACTAAACTGTACCAAATTTCCTGTTTCTTTGCAGGGCATCCTGTAAAACAAAATATTCTTACTGAATACAGTTCAACTATTTGTACATGTGAACTACTAGTCTAACATGAATGTCTACATAAAGTGCCTTGAGGAGGTAGTTCTGCCCTGGGTCAATAGGGTGGCCGCTGGAAAAAACTATGTCAAACAAAAGGACTCTCCATCAGGCCACACAAGCATGACAACCCATTCATGACTGTCTGACCACCTAACTCCTCAGACTGCAACCCCACTTGATTATTATGTCTGGGGTGTATTTGAGTGAAAGACTAACAAAACTACTTGTAACACTAAAAATGAACTGAAGGCAAGGATTATGGCAGCATTCACCAACTTAATCAAGAAGACTGTCCAAAAGAGTTGCTGAAGCTTCCAAAGTGTGTGTGTGTGTGGAGGGGGTTTCTAAAGTGGATAAAAACATTGATTGAAGTAACCCAGTGACGTGATCCAAAAAATCGTGAGTTCAATACCTGACCACAGTAGTCGGTCAGTTAAGTGCCATACGTGATACACACTTGAGCAATCATGTCTCGAAAGAGACATGACTGACTGGGCAGAAGATTATCCCACAGTAGGTTGCCATTGCTTTCTGTGGTAGACTGGTTGCCAGCCAAGGCTACAGAACCCAATCTGTCCCGTTATTTAACCCATAACTGGAGGGAAGAGACAGATTAATACCTTTCCCAAGGGTATTTGCACGTAAGTGAATGCAAGGAATATGACTGGAATTCGAACTGGGCTACCCGATTTCTTGTTCTGAGCCGATATCCACTGCATCACGACACACAGTAGAGGTGAACAAAAACTTAGAGAGTTAATTTAAAAGGAAATAATTGAAACTGAGATACCCAACAGAGGCATGTCACATGGAACTAGAACAATTTGCTCTGGTAGATGAAATAAAAAATTCTGTCTGAAATTCAAACATATATCACCTGAAGAAGCCACAACATTGTGAATATAACAACAAAGATGAGGACAACAGTCTGAACAATGTTAAAAATGTGAAGGGCTGACCTGACTTAAAAAACCAACCCACCTAAACTAAGGTAAACTTTATCAAATATTTGCAGCCACACATATACAGACTCAAAAAATATTTGAAAAATTATATATTAATATTTAATAAAAAATAAAAGACATGGTATTTTCTTTTATTATAAAATATAAACGCCTCCAAACTTGCTTTCCTGAGATTATATGTATCCCCCACCACTTTTTTCAAGAGCCCTTGGAATTTAAAGCCTTTTTTGATTTTACTGTTCTGTCATTATAGCACAATGTTCTGATCATATTTATTTTGACTTTCAAGCAAAACAGAGTTTTAAAAAAGTCTTGTGAGTTCAGGAACTGCAACTGCGTGAATCATTGAAGTATTTTGAGAAGAGTTTATAACCAATTAGGAGCTTCAGTCAAGATCAGTTAAGAGGTGCTTGTTGTTCTCAGTTATGCTGAGTGCATTTCATACATATTTTAGGGATGTAAACAAGATGCAAAGCATTAGGGATGAAACAAATTGACAAGAAACAAGCTAATTATAGGGGTTGATTCTTTGATGAGAAAGTTGATCCATTACTCTATGAGAACAAAGTTTTTGCGGTAACTATGGTTCTGGAATAACATTTACTCACATAGCGCTTTTTTATTTGCTATGGCTATAATGGCAATTTTTTGGCACCAATGTTTCCAAAGATTTGCTGGATTAATGGCTTTGCTAAATCAACCCAAGTAAAATCTCTGAGTTTTGTTATTCCATCATTACTCTCATGATACTCAATACTTCTATCTCAGTTTTTTCAGATCTATCTATCTATCTATCTATCTATCTATCTATCTATCTATCTATCTATTTATATATCTATCTATCTATCTCAGTCTGTTCCTTATCTATCTATCTATCTATCTATCTATCTATCTATCTCAGTCTGTTCCTTATCTATCTATCTATCTATTTATATATCTATCTATCAATCTTTTTAGATCTATCTATCTATCTATCTATCTATCTATCTATCTATCTTAATATTTTCAGCTCTATCTGTCTATCTATCTATCTATTTATATATCTATCTATCAATCTTTTTAGATCTATCTATCTATCTATCTATCTATCTATCTATCTATCTATCTTAATCTTTTCAGATCTATCTATCTATCTATCTATCTATCTATCTATCTATCTATCTATCTATCTATTTATATATCTATCTATCAATCTTTTTAGATCTATCTATCTATCTATCTATCTATCTATCTTAATATTTTCAGCTCTATCTGTCTATCTATCTATCTATTTATATATCTATCTATCAATCTTTTTAGATCTATCTATCTATCTATCTATCTATCTATCTATCTATCTATCTATCTATCTTAATCTTTTCAGATCTATCTATCTATCTATCTATCTATCTATCTATCTATCTATTTATCTATCACAGCCTTTTCAGGCTATCTATCTATCTATCTATCTATCTATCTATCTATCTATCTATCACAGCCTTTTCAGGTCTATCTATCTATCTATCTATCTATCTATCTTAATCTTTTCAGACCTATCTATCTATCTATCTATCTATCTATCTATCTATCTATCTATCTATCTTAATATTTTAAGATCTATCTATCTATCTATCTATCTATCTATCTATCTATCTATCTATCTATCTATATTAATATTTTCAGATCTATCTATCTATCTATCTATCTATCTATCTATCTATCTATTCAGATCTATCTATCTATCATACTAATTTTTCAAAAATCTATCATATTACTTGTGGCTGAAAACATTTCATGAAGGGTATCTTAGTTTAGTTTTTTATCCTTTACACAATAATTTTTTAATAAAGAGTAACGATAATTTTTATAAATTTTGGTCATTTCTTGATTCAATTTTTAATATTACAAATTATACAGATCATATTTTTCAATACCAGTGATTACAGGTTTAAAGATGGATCCACAAAGTCAAGTAAATTTTGATTTGGTAATAATATTTTGATATATATATATATATATATATATATATATATTCACCATTCTATTAACATTTATATCTCATCTATATAATCTGATAAAGTGTTATTCTTACGTTTTCCTCTTAACACTCATACAACAGCCTCATTCAGTAAGTCTCTACCTTGAGTGACTCTTGCACCTTGAATTGAGTGAACACTAGTAAAAAAATATAGTCAGGATTTCTGGGATGTTTCAGAATTCCTCCCATTGTTCATTATTTCTTGAAATTAGAATTCATGAAGAGACTCAAAGCAACAGAAATGTTGTTCTACTGAAGGATGATGAGGATGCCATGAACCAGACATGTGAGCAATGGCAAAGTTTTGGGAAGGATGCAGATACAAAGAAGACTTATATTTAGCATCAAGAAGAGACAGCTGAAGTTTCTGGGATGTGTAATGAGGAAAGAGGGCTTGGATAATCTAATAATCAGAGGGTAGATAGAGGGAACGAGAGACTATGTGAGATATATTTGATGGGCTTGAGAGAATGGATGGCTAAGTGGGGTACCAATAAGAAGAAGAGTGTTAAGAGTTACAATTGATAAGGGTAAGTGGAAATCCATGATTGTCTATACCCTGAAGGGACACTGGACATAAAGAAGAAGAATTTTTCTAATCCTCTTCACTTTCTTGGAGTCATAATCTGCAGAGAAGTTTTTTATATTTTTCAGAATTATTATAATGTTCCTTTATTTCTTGAAATTACAATCTGTAATTTTTACTATCTTTCAGGAACATTCTAATCTACCTTTGTTTTTTCATATCAATGCTTTCATAAAATATATACATTTGTAGAAGAACTTCCCATCCCACCTCAGTAATTTTTTGATGAACTGTATTTGAAATGTACAGATGATTATTACTATACAGCAAAATCACCTGTTAATTTCTTTACTAATTTCAAGTAGCTATTTTTCCACCACATTATTCAAACATGCATCATTGCATAATAAAACTCTATTGATCTAAATTTGTCCAGTAAAAATTTCTTCAATTTTTAACATAACAATTAGCTTTTGAATTCCATCAAACACAGAATAGAGCATTTTCCTTCTGTAGATTCATTTGCTTGTGATGATGAAAATTATTCTAGATCTATAAGAAAGTTTCTAGCATAAAATTATTTTGGCTCCCCTTGAAAAAGGGTTACAAAGACCCTGTACCAAAAATGACAAAGCAGTGAACTATGTAAATGAAGAAAAGAAATTCAAAAAATATCAAAATGCTAGTCTTTGGACAAATTTAGATGTTATCAAAAGCTATGCAAGAATGCGAGACCAAATTCCTAAGCAGCCGCTGCCAAGTATTGACAAAGTTAAGAAACGATGCTGAGGCCATTATTGAAGAACTGTAAAGAATTGTATAAACAGATAATTAACATTTGTGTCTCTTCAGACTGACTCAGTCTCAGACAGCCAAATTCCTTGTCTATGTCTTGTACATCATTTTTCACCCATTACTTATTTCTTTTACAAGTAATAATTGGGTTACTCAAATGGTTTTCTGACTATAGAAGCCAATGGAAATAATTATACACATCTCTTGAAGACACAGACAGATACACACATATATGCACACATTTTTACACATACAAGAAGGCAGATACTGTTTATATATTATTTTATGATAGAATTTATATCTGTAGGTGATAAGGATTTTTTCTTCTGTCATTTTTTTCTTCTTCCCGCTTCTTCCACCCGATTACTTTCGCCCTAAAAATATACAGACATCACTCACAAATCATAACATATATAAGTGCATACATACACACATAGGTATACATAAATACATACAAAGATATATGCACACAGGCACATATAAACAGATGCAAACATATGTAAGCATTACTACACGCATGCATAGAGGAATATCTGCACACGTATACACATTTATTGAGCTGTATGCCCGTGTGATATGTGTTGTGGTGCAGCATATATCATCTCAGAATGAGAAATTGGAGAGTTGAGTTCAAATGCTTGTTGAATTCATTGCATTCACATACACAAATACCCTTGAGAAAAGTATGAATCCATCTCTTCTCCCTCCAGCTATGGGTTGAACAGCAGGATAGATTGGGTATCTGTCTCTCTCTCATCAGCACTGTCAATTTTTGTTCATATCTATCTATCTATCTATCTATCTATCTATCTATCTATCTATCTCATTCTCTTCATTATCTATCTATCTATCTATCTATCTATCTATCTTTTTTGTTATCCTTCTTTCTTTCCTCTTTTCTACTCTTTTTCTTTGCAGCAACTGTTACGCTTCTCCATTATTTATCTTTCTTCCTATTTTCTTCTTCTTCATTATCCTCTTTCTTTTCAACATCTTTTATTCTCCTTCATTAGTAATTGTTCTCTCATTCCTCTTTTCTTCTTTATCTTTTATTCCTCTTCATTCTTCATGATAAACATCTTCCTATTTTCTTTCATATTTTTTGTCTCATTCATTCTTTATTATCATGTTCTGTTTTCTTCATTAACCCTCCTTCTTTTGCATATATATATATATATTTTTTTTTATATATATATATATGCAAAATATGGCACCAGCATGTTCAGGGAAAAGCTGCCAGAAGCAAAAAGAGAGGAGGGTGGGGAAGGATGTGGGGTTGGTTATATCAATTCATCTGGATTCATGTATTATGCAATGTCAGCAAATATGAATTCTTTGAAGAGAAGTTATGGGGAAATAAAGAAAAACATGGTAAGGAGATAAAAAGAGGAAATGAGGATAGAGAGTGTAAAGAATTAAAGGAAGAGAAAAAGAGAGTGAAAGACATAGCAACCAACACTGAGAGAAAAAGATTAAAAAGAAAAGAGAGATGAAAAAGAATTTAGCAAGTAAAAACAGACATAAAAATATTGATGGAGAGGGGGGAGAGAGAGAGAGAGGGAGAGGGAAGACAAAGGAAAGAGAATAGGGGAATAAACAGGAAAGGCCTGTGCAGTATAGAAATATATTTTTTATAGTGGCATTAATACCTTGCTTGGAGTGAACTTGATTAAGAAAAATGATAAAATATGTGTTATATACATACATATGAACATTAATGGATATGTCCCAATCCCCATAAATATGTTAGATATTATTGTGAGGGAGGTTATATTTCTGTCTAGTAGTTCACCACTAGCAGTGGTTATCTACTTCACACAGCTGGTGTGTATTGTATTTTAATGATGTTATAAAGATCATTATTCTATTTTACAACCTCCATTTTGGTTATTTTTCATTCAGTAACCTTTTTAGATTATAAAAATATGTTTACCAAGAAACTAAGTGTAAAATAAGTCATCAATTTTCCACGAAGTTTTACTGAGATGGATTTATATGGATTTTTTTCTTGTAAGCAATGGAAACATCTCATCTAACGATTTACATGTTCTAACTTTAGTTTTAATATTTTCCATTTAACTGTAGGGGTTTTATTTGCATTTTTCAATTGCCAGTAGTTTTTAGAGAGGGATGAAGAATTATTATTTGCTCTATTATTGAAAGATAAGTTATGCTGGTAAAAAGACTTAAAATTATTCTTAAATCCATTTGATATAATGTTTGGTAATATTAGGATTTTCTGTAGTTGCAATAGTAGACATTTTCAATTAGTATAGTATTTTACTATAATACAGCCCTAAAAACAATGGCTATAATTGCAAGTATATTAAATATAATAAACAAATTAATCATAATACCAGACATAATCGAAATAGGAAAATAATTTTGTACATACCACCATTTTGTCTATGGCTATATTGTGTTGAATTCACCAGCTCCCGTCCGATCACCAAAGTTAAGCATCATTGAGCTTGGTCAGTACTTTAATGGGTGACCATTTGGGAATACCAGGTTCTGTAAATGTAAGGACCAAGAATGGTCCACCGGTCCTCCAGGTTTGGGGGTTGGGTGCAGGGCTAACAACCCTGCCCCGTAAAAAACAGTTTGTTACAGCAACAAAAAAAGTTGCTGCCCTATGCACCATTAGGTGTGATGGATAAATGATGATGACATACCAGCATTTAAGGTGCAGAAGAAGAAAAGAAAGATTAATGGAAAAGGAAGAAGAAAAAAAAGGAAAAGATGAAAATAACATCCTGGAAAAGAGAAAATAACTGAAGAAAAACAGGTAAAAAAAGTGAATAAAAAAAGAAAGAAAAAAAAAGAAGAAAGCAATAGTGAATGAATGAAAGAAATAAGAGATGAATGAGTGAATCCAGACACGGTGAATTTGCAGCATCCCAATACATCAGTTATTGCCAATGAAGTTGGAAGAAAAAGAATTCCCAAGGAAATAGAGAATAGAACAAATGCTAAAGAATCAAGACCAAATAGCAAGAACAGAAGAGAAAGCTAACTGAATTATATCTGATAGATGTCGGGTGAATAACGTTCAGTCAATGTGGAAAAATAAGGCTTCATAATGATGAGCAGCAATTTTCAGATGATAAGCAGAGTTCTGGAAAGAAAATTATCACCAAGTAAATTCAAAAATTAATTTAGTTAGTTTGATTCCATTTCCAAGAACTCTGAGAGGCAGATCCTGGAATTTGTATGATTATTTGTTTCTTTTTTTTTTTTAAGCATATATAGTTCCAGTCTGCTATCTCATGGGATGCTGCATTTGAAAAATGAAGTGAAAATTGAAAGTAAAGATAAACAAATGAAAGTTTTATTTTTTTTTTTTTTTTTTTTGTCACAGAATTGGTAAATCAGAAAGACTGATGAAAGAAACAGATAAAGAAAATGAAGCAGAAATCTTTCTCGGATTGATTTTGGTTGCTTGAAAATAAAGAAAATATTCTACAAATTGCTTTCTTTTGAACAGCAGTAGACATTTACCCTTTGTTTTCTGCTTATGATTGGGTTTCACCCCCAATAACCCCTTGTGTCTTACTTTTATTATTACCTTTTATCGGGTGAAATGATTCCAAAAATAATTCTTCTTTCACCATATTTTATGATTTTTTTTTATCAATATATGAATTGGGATCAAATAAAGATCAAATATGGATTGGAATCTGACAGAATGACAAGGTAAAAAATAAATAAGAAACGTTTATCAACCTAACCTGTTTCACTTTTATTAAAGTTTCATCGGAGAATGAGATATAGAGAAAAAGAAGAAAGAAATATATGATAAGTTAAAAAACAAATAAGAAACGTGTATCAATCTAACATGTTTCACTTTTATTAAAGTTTCATCGGAGAATGAGATATAGAGAAAAAGAAGAAAGAAATATATGATAAGTTAAAAAACAAATAAGAAACGTGTATCAATCTAACATGTTTCACTTTTATTAAAGTTTCATCGGAGAATAAGATATAGAGAAAAAGAAGAAAGAAATATATGATAAGTTAAAAAAAAAAAAGAAACGTTATCAATCTAACATGTTTCAATTTTATTAAAGCTTCATTAGAGAATGAGATATAAAAAAAAGAAATAATAAATTCTGGTGTTTTTATTTTTATGTATTTTGATTTCATTGGTTAATCATGGCACTTAACTAACTGAATGTACCAACTCGTATGTCAATCTTGTGTATATGCTGACCTCTTGGGCCAAAAATTAATTACTTTATTATAGGCATCATTTAATAGGATGGCTCTTGATTTGGATATAGGATGGCTCTTGATTTGAGCTTGAGAATGAATTAGATGTTTATAGGCTAACACTTAATTTTGGTGAAGCATGGTAGAGTAAGCGGTAGTAGCTCGACTTGAGGAATCAGAGAGCTGAGTTCTAATTCAAGTCAAGTTTGTTACATTTGCTCATGTGCAATTGCCCTTGGGAAAGGTATGAGTTCTTTTCTTCTCACCCCAGCTATGGGTCCTATAGCCTTTGTTGGCAACCAGTCAAGGAAGGACAACTTTGAATTCAAAACTTCCATCTATATTAAAATAGCCTCACTAACTCACAATTGACCAAATATGTTTAGTACAGTTATATCCGTGAAGGAATGGTCAGTCAGGAATAGGTTAACAAAACAGGCATTAGAAGTCCCTGGATTTGGATCTGGTGCTATTTTGACAGTTCTCAGGGAACTTAATTTGGAGTTAAGAATTACATTCTTATAGACATCCTGTATAGGTTAGCCTTTGATTTAGGGCCAAGAAATATTTTAATTTTTAATAAGCTTTGTGCATAGATTGACCCTTGATCTGGAACCAAGAATTAATTACTTTAGTATGAGCATCATGTATAGGCAGACATTTGATTTGGCGCCAAGCAAATATTTGATTTTTGGTAGGCTTTATATAGGTCAACCTTTTATTTAAGTTCAAGAATGGACTTTATTACATGCATTCTGCATTAGCGGGCCCTTGATTTGGGGCTAAAAATTCATTCACTTTGATAATACTTGATTTGAGAGAAAGTTTTTAGTTTGTTTGTTTTTTATGGCTTACTAACCTTTTGCGGGTTATTTAAAACCATAAAATAATTTTAGATTTTTTGAAAAAAATAAAAATTAATGGATGCGTGTCCTAATAATTAACCTAAAGCTGAGGAGAGATGTAGTGGATTCATATCTTCCCCAAGGGGAATTGTGCATAAGTGAAAATAATAAACCCAATGGGAATTGGAACTGATTTCTGATTCTGAGCCTTTTAATATGATATTGCTATAAGCCATGATATTCATCTGTGAAGAGATTGTCCAGCATTCATTGCCATATAGGGGAACTGATATTATGTAACAGTTCTGTACTATTTCTTTGTTTCTCACAAAATTTTCTTAATATTTTAAATAGTTTTTGAAAGGCATTTTTCAATATCCCAAAATAAAAAAAAAACTTATTGAGAAGACATTGACTTGCATAATAAAATCTGACAGGTATATATGTGTGAAAGTGCGGTGGGAGTACACATTTAAGATGGTAGGTACTACCATAGTACCAAGCCACAAGGAATGATAGAAATCTTTTTGCTAAATCCTAGTATCAACACAGACAATGTTCTGTTTAATTATGCTGCTATTGTCTTCCGTTTGACTCAGATGGAATATACAGGCCCAAGGAGGGAGGGTTTTTTTCATTCAATTTTGAGGGTTAGTTTGTAATCCTATTTGTCTAAATAACTGAGAAAAAGAGAAAATATATTAATATACATGCAAAAGAAAGATGTTAAAAGATACACATTGTATGGCTGATACATGTATGTTTAATTTTTTTAATCATTTCACTCCAAGCAAGGTGGGAGTGCCACTAGTGTTCAGGGAATTACAATGAAAGAAAAGAAAAGACTGAATACGGGGGGAATTGAAAAAAGGATAAAAGATGAATGGGCTTCAAGAAGATAGAAGATGGCAACTGATGTTGCATTTAAACTTTTTGAGATTGTAGCTATCAGGGAAACAAGTATATGGAAGGGAGTTCCACAAGCAGGAAGTGCAAGAAAAGAAACTGTTAGAGTAGAAGTCACAATTACATTTAACTATTTTAACAGTAAAAGAGTGGACCTAGATGTCGATCAAGTCAGTCAGTCAGTTAAGTGCCATACATGATATACGCTTGGGCAATCATGTCTTGAAAGAAACATGACTGACTGGGCAGAAGATCAACTGGCAGTAGGTTGCCATTACTTTCTGCAGTAGACTGGTTGCCATCCAATGCTATAGAACTCAATCTGTCTTGTTATTTAACCCATAATTAGAGGGGAGAGACAGATTAATATCTTTCCCAAGAGTATTTGCACGTAAGCAAAAGCAAGGAATTCAACTGAAATTTGAAATTGGTTCCCTGATTTCTTGTTCTTAGCTGATATCTACTGCATCACAATGCATATCTACCAGCCGATCAAGTAGGTCGCTTAAATTCAAATGGATGGGGTACCAGGAAAAAAAAAGCTCAGTATTTGTAGAAAAGACAGAGGGTGAGAAAGTGACTGAAGTTGAAATGCCAAGTCAGGACTAATTAAATTGCAGATCCTTTGTTGGATTTTGTCAAAAGGAAGGATCTGTAATGTAACATTTAAAAGTTCCATACCTGGGAGAAAGGTCCCATTGGAGTTACTTTTATTGTTACCCTATTTCCAGATGGCTGGTATTTCCAGATGGCTGGTATTAATTTTCTGCATGCTAGAGACAAAAGGATGAAGACAGGAAGTGTCACATTTTTAGAGTTGTTAAACATTGACACTAGCTACTTCTTGGTAAGACTAGTAAAGCTATGTTGGTAAGAATAAAAGTCCAAAGAAGGCATGCTGGAGCAGATCTGTCATTTTTACATGGTTTTGAAATCTAATTTTGAGGATCTTTCTTTGTAGGGACACAGGCAAAATGGACTTGGCCTATTTTGTATAGAATCCAGCAATTACTAAATACATCAGTCATCACACAATAGGTGATAAACTTCTACATCACTGTCTAGAAGACATCATAATGCTGTTGTTATGAAACTGGTCAAACTATTCAGTCGTCTGTCAGTCAGTTAAGTGCCATAAGTGATACATGCCTGGGCGATCATGTCTCAAAAGAGACATGACTGACTGGATAGAAGATTATCCTGCAGTAGGTTGCCATTACTTTCTGCAGTAAAATTGTTGCCAGCCAAGACTATAGAACCAAGTCTGTGCTGTTATTTAACCCATAACTGGAGGAAAGAGATGGATTAATACCTTTCCCAAAGGTATTTGTGCATAAGTGAATGCAACTGGAATTTGAACTCAGCTCCTCAATTTCTCATTCAGAGCAGATATCCACTGCACCACAATGCACATCCATTTAGTAGTAATGGTTGAAAAACAGTTTTTTTTAACTATAACACCTTGATAAGGTCTGCACATCTTGTTGAAAGCAATTTATTAACTAAAAGGAGAGTAAAAATAAAAATAAAAAATCATTCTGCAAAAAATCAACAGACGGCTTATCAGCAAAGAGACAGAAACCGACAGAAATATTTGATCGGAAATCTGAGGTTTCATTGCTGGCTGACATTGGCTTGCAACCATCAATGCAGCAACTGAGGCGTTTGCCTTTAAACAATCAAGTCTTTCCTAAACAATTCCTCTTTTCAAAGAAACGTTTGAATGGAGAAAAAAATCAACACAGGTATTCAGCATAAAATTTGGGTTCAAAGGGAATTAATGGATGCAATGTCTGGCAGATGGACTGGTCTGCCAGTTCTGGATCAAAACCAAAGAAAGGAGAATAAAACGAGAAATAAAAGCAGACCCAAAAATAATTCAAAGAAATGACCCCTTCTTTTTCCTGCCTTTCTTTTCATTTTTGCATGATTTATTTAATGTTTTCCCCATGCTTACCGCCTATGCCTCTTGAAAATAAATTTAAAAAAGGAAAAAATGGTCTGACAAAAAATTGAGAGAGAAATAAAAAAATAGAACTGAATGTATGAAAATATTTTTGCAGTGACGAAAAAAAATGTGCAAAAATTTATCAAAAAAAAAAGGGAAAAATCTTTCTTACTTCATATTGCAAATATTCAATTTGAAAAATTTTATATAAAATTCGTATCCTGAGGCCTTTTACCCTGTTTAATAGCAATAAAATTTAGAGGAGGTAATCCATGTAATTTTTTTCCATATTGGAAAATTTATATTATAAATATGTGCCTTTCAGTTAGAAATGTCTAGTAAAGTGTTTTTTGTGTTAAGTTTGTATTTTCATAAAATGTGGATATTCAGCCAATAAA